>OY284479.1:19106310-19324462 GCA_958336345.1 Dorcus parallelipipedus
TGAAACGTATATGCGGAGGAGAGATGATCGAATACTGGCAAAAATTTCCTCTACGACTATGTTTTTTTTTATTTATCACAAAATTAGTTTTTTTTAGATGGTGTTGTATGTTAAACTAGTGCACTGAAATTTAGATTTAGCGAGAAAGAAGAATGATGAAGTTCTTTTCCTGTTCGGACAGTTAACACCAATCTTAGCTAAGACAGTACAAGAAGCAAGGTATGGCGGGCAGAAAAAAAATGCAAAAGCTGTATAGCAAACTAAAAGAATACAAAAACCTTACCAGGATCACTTTTGCTTAATACTTTCCCCATCCGAAGACAACACAACTTACAAACTACTTTGTGCTTTATTTATTTGGCAAAAAAAAATCGTCAGTTCGTAAAGGTAGGTAAAGTTTTTAAATCCTGTTAATTCAAATGAGGAGGGGGGAGTTTGTATTAATTATTATAAAGCGAGGGGAAAGGAAGTTCAATTAAAAAAATAAGAGAACAGCGGGACTAGAGATTTTTTTATTAAAAAACCCTAACTGTAAGTTTCAGTATCAAATATTTAGAGATAGCAATATGGTCGGAAAAGCTAACACGAAATGCTTTTAAATAAGAGTGTGTGTGTGTGTATGTGTGTTCCTTAGAGAAAGCCATCAAGTGACGACGACATCCTAAAAAGTTCACACTGGCACTAAAATAACCTATACTCCTTAATACAAAAACAAAAAAAAAAACAATGAAACTTGAGACCAAAGTCTAAAATAAAAATAATGAAATTCTAAGCAAGTTACTTTATAAGCACCAATTACGAACTGATTTTTTTTTTATTTAGAGAATCTCTGCTGGTAGAGTACTGCAAATGCTTATAAAATAACACGCGGTATAAATGGAAATTATTTTATATAATATATGTTTAATAATAGTTTATAAATCAAAAATCAATGTTCCGACATTGAAAAACTGATGACGCACTCGATATACACATTGCTGGTTTCGCTGTTATTGAAAAAAAATACAACTTATATAGGTTTTGCCGCATAGCTGTCGGATGCAGCGGCTCACACACTATCTGAAACAAAAGAGAAACTATTTTTCAATCAATCAAGACAATCCACAATTTACAATGTGTAAAATATTTAATCGAACGTAAAAGAGGTTCCAACAACTCGATTTGAAAGCAAAGAAATCGTTTGAGTTGAGTCAACACCATTTAAAGCCAAGTTACATTAAATAATGCGATAACATCACTTTTTCCATATGCAAGAGACAAGTATTTCCCTGTAAACAAATGATTTAATTTTAAAAAAAACTTAATTTCAAGATTGTAATTACATGACCTTACAAAAATACTGACGTAGAAGCAATAAGTTTGAACACATGGAAGTTTAATGCCATTAAAAAAATTGCCGTCAAAATAAAAACACCCCTACAACCTATTTATTGCCGGCCATGTTTCTCAATGTAATATGTATGTGTACATTGCTTTTTAATTTTATGTTACGAAGGAAATTTAAATGTTATGAATCACGAGAATTACGCAACAAAAACAAATCGAAGAGCCAATTTGAATTGCTAAACTTAAGTTCACGATATGCATGACATTACGTTACATTACATTACATTTCATTACATTAAATAATAATACGATAGAAGAGACAAGTAATTCCCCGTAAGTAATAATGATAATCATGATTTAAATTGAAAAAAAAAAAAAACTTCATTTCAAAATTGCCATTACATTACATTAAGTTATTGACTGAGAACGCCGTAGAAGCAATAAATTTGA
This sequence comes from Dorcus parallelipipedus, assembly GCA_958336345.1. Lineage (NCBI taxonomy): Eukaryota > Metazoa > Arthropoda > Insecta > Coleoptera > Lucanidae > Dorcus > Dorcus parallelipipedus. The sequence continues at coordinate 19,108,087 of OY284479.1, forward strand.
ACACATGAAAATGATCGTCAAAATAAAAACACCCCTGTGAACTATTTATTCCAGGCCATGTTTCTCAATGTAATACTTGTACGTTTTAATTTTATATTACGAAGGAAATTTAAATCTGATAAATCACGACAATTACGCGTACAAAAACAAATCGGGGAACCAATTTGAATTATTAAAGTTCGTGATACATTAAGTTACACTATATTACATTATCACAAAAGTGAAATATTTTGTATGTTCTTTCGTGGACTGATTAACTAAAGCTACTTAATTTGCTTCACGATGGATTTACAGCATTACATTACATGACCTTACATTAAATAATAAGAAGTCTTGGTAACGCAAAAGAGGGTTGAAATTGATCGTCAAAATGTAAATATCCTGGAAGCTTTCCTGCAAATTTTTTATTGTCGGCCATGTTTTTCAATGTAATCACCTCGTGTATGTCACTTTTTGATTCAACATTACACAGAAAATTAAAATCTGAGATATCCCAACAATTACGCGAAAAACCAAGTTTTCTTGAATTTCTGTATTTCATTACCTTACAGGACTAGAAAACTGAAATACATACTTTAAGAGTTCTGCCGTAAATAGTCTGAGAATATAATTATCAAAATTTATTTAGCTTCATTAATTCCGCAACGGATGTATAACATTTCATTAGATGAGATTCCATGAAATAATGAAAAGCCTTGACACTGTAAAACGAAAATTAGAGTAGGTACTTAAAACTGCTTGTCAAAATATAAATGCCCTACGAATCTTTCATAGTCAGTCATGTTTTTCGATGCAATCACATCCAGTAATGTCATTTTTTGACTCTTATAATACACGGAAAATTAAAATCTGAGATAACCACGACAATTACGCGACAAAATAAGTTTTCCTGAATTGAATCCTAAACATAGTATGTTGTCTTTAATGTCACAATAAAATATACTACGTTACGTTACATTATATTGCATGACTACAAAGGTAAAACACCTACTTTATAAATTAACGCGTAATTAGTCAAAGAAGATAATTGACTAAACAAACTGCGTTAACTCCATAACGGATGTGTAACACTTCTTACATGACATTACATTAAATAATGGGAACTATTAACATTGTAAAAAACACATGGGAGTGTGAATTGGCCGTCAACATATAAATGTCCTTGAAATTTTCCTACAAAACATTTATTGCTAACCATGTTTTTCAATGTAGTTACCACACGTTGCTCTTGTTTCCCATGACGAAAAAAAATCACGCCGTAAAGAGAAGTCGAATAGCTAAAGAAATGCGACCTTTTATTTCTTTTCGACGTATTACATTATATTACATGACATTGCAGTGCATAACATCGCATTACATTAAAAGTTGAGATGTCTTAACATTTTTTTAAAAGTGAACTGGCTTTTAATTTGTCAAATTAACCCAATTTCTTACAACTTTTACATCATGTAAATATCAAAAAACAATGAACACTCTTGTTTAGTGTCAGTAAAACGACACCATACAAATAAAAGCTTCCTCTGTGAATGACCTTTCATTGACAACCATTTCTTTAACATTTTTTCTTAACATTTTATATTGCGGATTATAATATTACATGATATTACATTAAGTATTCATGTTTTAATGAAGCGGCTCGGAAGTTCTTTCGCGACTGCTACATAGTTTGTCAAGTTTAGTCAACTCAGTACAACAAATTTTGTGTCATGTAAATAAAAGTAAAACAAAAATTGTCGGTCATGTTTTTGAATGTAATTGCTCTCGTTTGCGTCGCTTTTTACATTTACTTAATTTTCTTAACTTCTTGCAAAATATGGTGTCTAGCTTTTGTCGGTAGAGAGAGAAGGGAAGTCGAATAGCTAAAACAAAAAAAAATGTGACATTACATTACATTACATTAAATGACGAGATGCCTTAACAATCAATTTTCTGAAACGAAACAATTTGAATGTTTTCTTAAGGCCGCCATGTAATTTGTAAAAAAAATTAATTTATAATTAAATAAATTAATGTTTATTAAAACATTGATCATGATATAAATGTAACAGAAACATTTTTTTACTTATTAGAAAAGGAAACAAGGACAGACTGTAGTAAAACCTTTCTTTTTTTCAATGTGCCTCTACATGCAAATCTTTTTTTAATTTTTACTGATTGACACTCCCATCCCCCGCCCGTGATAGAACAAGCCCTGTTTTCATGGAGCAAAATGCCATAAATGTCTATAAGTATACGTCTAGTATACTTTTTTACTATTGATCATATTTTCTGATGTAGTAAAAATCAACGTTGCCTCGAGGATCAACGTTACATTAAATTAAATTAACAATTATACAATGAAGTCATCATCTGAAAGAATCGAATGGTTTGTAGGTTAATCCAAAGGGAGACTGAAAACATCAAAACTATGTATGTATATTGTAGACGTATTACTACATTAGATCACAATGCTACATTAAATTACATTAATGACGTCATCTATTTTTAATCAATAAAAAGAATCGAGTAGTTTGTAGGTTTATCCAAAGGGAGACTGCGAACATCAAAACTATGTATTGTAGACGTATTACCACATTACATTAAACTACATGAACAATTATTATACAATGACGTCATCTTTTTTAAATTAATTAAAAAAATCGAGTAATTTGCAGGTTCTTCCAAAGGCACACAGCTAAATTCAAAACTGTGTATCGTAGACGAATTACATTAGATCACAACGTACATTAACAATTATCTAATGACGTCGTCTTTTAAATTAATTAAAAAAAATCGAATAATTTATTGGTTCATCCAAAGGGAGGCTCTGAATATCTAAGCTATGTATAATTTGACGTTTTACATGAGATTACATTACTTAACATAGCATTCTATTTTATATGATCTGTTTTATTATATTTCTAGAAACTTGAGGCAACAAATAGCTACCTACGTATTAAATTTTTTCTCTCTTCAAAATCTCCCGTGGATTTTCTTTTGTTGTTTTTATTTCCTTGACATTTTCTTTGTGGTATTCAAAAAATTGTGATCGGCCTTGATTACATCACTCATTTAATGCTCGGGTGATTTCTTTGACGTTTACAGAAAACTATGCCAAAACTATTTACATACAACGCGAACGGATTGCGTGCCAAAAAACGCATGTAACATTACACGAACGCAAAACAACAAACAAGACGACTCTAAATAAATAAATGCGTATCGAGTTGGCGTGTTATGTTACAGCAGCAGCAAAACCGTTCCTTCTCCCGCGTTTTTCTTTGTTCACGCCAGCACGAGTTTTCTAACAAACCCAAAGCAGCTGCTGCTGCTACGAAGAAGAAGCTAATAAACTGACATTGAAACGCGCATCATTATCGAACCTAATCTCCTTAGCACATATTTCTTAAAATAAATATTTGCAGCGAAGCGAAGTTTGCGTAAACAGGAGCGAGATAAGTTTGCTTTTCCGGCGAAGATTTAAGTGGTGTTAAAGTTGGGAAAATTCGGGCGAGGCACGTGCTGGTGAGGTGGTATTTTCGGATGTAAGAGAATATTTTAAAATAGAAAAACCAATAAGTTCAAAATTGTTTTCGTTTCATGTCTGCGTAGTTATAAGCTGTTGTGTAACTAACGTTCAAAGTATGTACCATCACCGACACTAAAAACGAAACGAAAAGTTGTAAACCCGTTCGAAAATGAACCTTAGACAGTGCTACTTACGGCTACGGCCTTGGTCCTGCGTTTTGTTTTAAGTGCCGGAGAGTTTACATACAGGGTGAGACTTCGCACATGCATTTTATGCCCAAGTGTTTGAGAAACGTAACGTCAATTTTTTTTTTATAAATTTTTTAATCACAACCGTATTTAAAAAAAAAAAATTCTTCCTCCACAAGGTTATTTATTGAGTCTGCGTGATTCAACTCTTCTAAGTCCGAAAACAATGGTAACTTTCACTTCGAACGCCGTGCGACTCGAAATGATCTTAAAAGTGAAATTTATGGGAGTTTCGCGCGTGTTTCGCCAAAGGTAATTAAAATACTAGGCCGGCAATCAACGAACTCTGAATCTGAAGAATGAACTCACCTCTAGTAACCGCAGGTAATTAGGTAATCACCTAATTTTTCTACAACAGAGGCTGCTTGCTGAGGTTGGATGGGATCTTCATATAAGGATACTACGACAGCTGCAACAATAACAGAAAAAAAAATTAATTAATTAATCGTCAATCAACAACTTTCCATCCATCAACTACAAACTCATCTTTGACAGTAGCAACTCTAAAGCCAATAGATTTATTAAATTCTGCTCCAAATTAAAGAGGTAAGTAAATTTTAATTATTTAAAATTATTCTTTAGAATCAGATATATCCATTTCAACCAAGCAAAACAAGATAAATCCATTTTATTTTTATTTATAACTCGTACTAAATGAGTTGAAAAAAATTAAAACTCATATTTTAACTGTATAATGGGAAATGCGTTCATTTTAGCTCCAAGTAAGGCGGTAAATTTGAAATTAACTATAAAAATATTTTTCAATAACAACAAAGGCTATAAAGGCAATAAATACAAAATTATTAAATTAGAATTAAGTAAAATGTTATTCATTTTTGGAACAATTTTCCATCGACTTCAATTTGATCTTTGAATGGAGTTAACTAAAGATACCAGATTTATTAAATTTGGCAGCCATGTTTGCACCAAATTTAAAAAATGAAAGCATATAAAAATATTAAAATACAACAGGTTAAATAATGCTTCAGTCAAAAACAGTAGGGAGTGAATGCAATAGTAATTAAAACCTATAGATTTATAACTGCCGCGGAATACGGCCATTTTAGCTCCAATTTTGGTGGTAAATTTTAAATCAAATTCAAAGCAATACATTTAATTTTAAAAAAATTAATTACAACAAAGACTGAGCTTTTTAGCTTTCCATCAACTTTGACTGTGGTAATTTAAAAGTCAACAGATTTATTGAATTCCGCGGCCATTTTCACTCCAAATTAAAATGATCTTTTAGTCAAATGAACCTGAAAAGAAGACAGTGAATGAAAGTAATACATAGTAACTAAAGTTCGCAGGCTTACAAATTGCCGCAAAATGCAGCGCCATTTTGGCTCCAAATTAGGGGGTACATTTGAAATTGAAAGCAAGCTTAAACTATTTAAATATAAATATTGTTTAAAGTAACAAGGACTGCAACTTTTAAAAATATACATACAGGCTGTTTCAAATTCGGCGCTTATTTGAAGAGATAGGCGCGAGGTTTAAATTTGGCAAAATTGCTAAATTTTATTAGCAGTAATAATCCGCAGAGAAATAACTTCTATGTTAACTCTTATTCGAAATAATTGTAAAAAATGAAAAATTGTCAATTTGTCAGGTATCAAAAAAATAAAAGTACTTTCTTAAGACACTTTTGAATTGTCTAGACACTGATGAATACCATTTTGCTATAACACGTTTCGTCAAATTGATACCATCATCAAGTTCATTTTTTCTTATGGGTGCCATAGTGAAATTTGGTCGCAAAATAATCTACTCTTTCTGCTGATTACGCCAATATAGCACATGTTATCAAAATTATTTAAAATAAGGTCAAAATTAAAATTTATTTTTTTGAGATAAGACAATTGGCAATTAACGGAAGCCTGGCTTTGGATTCAAATCAAAAACAGTATAATCTGTCATTTTAATACATATTTTGAACATTCGATGAGCTGCATTAAGTTTAAGCAAACGATCGCAATTATGTATAAATTAAAGTGGATATTTGTTTGAACATTTATGCCTGATTGCACCGCATTTTTAATCATTGATTAAATTTAAGACGTGTTTAGAATCTGACAATCGTGAATACATGACAGCATAATGTCAATCGCAATCTAATTGACACTTAAACTTCAACTTAAGTGTCAGTTAGAATGCGTCTGACATTATGCTGGATCTACGATAAATATCACAATCTAAACACATCTTAAATTTAATCAATGATTAAAAATGCGGTGCAATTGGGCATTAATGTAAATATCTTATTTTGAGAGTCTTTATTTATTTATGTCATTATTGTTTCTTCAATTTCGTTCTAAATTTTTGTTACTGTAAAGAGTAGGTACGTATTCTACTAAATGATTCCTGCTCTTCAATATTTTTGTCTAATTGTATAAGTATTGTTCTAAGCTGTTTGTTCTCCGAGTAGGTTCAAAGTACGTACAGTTCACTTGCTGTTTTTGCTTTTTTGTTATAAGAATAAAACACACGTAAGATACATATTCTGTTTCTCTTATCTTATTGCTGTGCCGGTAATATTTATTAAACTAGTGCTTACATCAAATAAATTATTTTTAATTTGACTCCAAAGTTATCTTCTGTTAACCACAAAGTTACCTTCTGTTAACTACTACACTTTTCTTATATCATATCAAACATTCTTAATTTTGGCATTATTTTAAATAATTTTGATAACATGTGCTATATTGCCGTAATCAGCAGGAACAGTAGATTCTTTTGGGACCAAATTTCATTATGGCGCCCATAAGAAAAAATGAACTTGATGATGATACCAATTTGACGAAACGTGTTACAGCAAAATGGTATTCATCAGTGTGTAGAGAATTCAAAAGTGTCTTAAGAAAGTACTTTTATTTTTTTGATATCTCTTCAAATAAAGAAGATAGAGGAGAAATAAGAAAATGACAATTTTTGATTTTTACAATTATTTCGAATAAGAGTTAACATAGAAGTTATTTCTCTGCGGATTATTAATGCTCATAACATTTAGCAACTTTGCCAAATTTAAACCTACCGTCTATCTCTTCAAATAAGCGAGATCCCAATGGTGAGGGTCGAATTTTGCCTGTATGTATATATATCTTGTTCTTCGCCTTTTCCCTCCAGTTGACAATCTTTAATTGCTTTAAATCCTTTTCTACTTCCTTCTTCCATCTTAATTTCGGTCTTCCACTTCTTCTTTTACCTCCTATGTCACTTCTTAATAATTTTCTAGGAATTCTACCCTCCTGCATCCTTTCCATATGTCCGAGCCATCTAAAGCCCCCCATACACCTGCGAACAAATTGCGCAACAGAGGCTGTCGTGCAAACATTTGTATAGTGTATGGTGTTGTTTGACGTGCTGTGCTAGCACCCACGTCTCACCTCCATATTCGACTATTGGCCTTACTACCGTTTTATATACCCTCATCCTAGCTCCTCTAGATATACTTTTATTTTTCAACAGCCTGCTCAATGTATAGACACTTCGATTTCCATTCATTATTCTTGCCCGTATCCCCTCTTTAATTTCCGGCTTCCTTGTGAACATTCTTCCTAGATAAGTAAATCTGTCCACCTCTTCAAATTTATATTCCTTTTCTTCCGTTGTTATTATCTTTAGATGCTGGCCTTTTCTATACTCCCTATCCGACCAAGTCATGTATTTCGTTTTTGATTCATTTATATACAGGGTGGGCCAACAGTGCGTGGGCGGAAGATTGTGGCTTTATTGTTGAATATTTTTAAAATCTGTGTACGCACTAACATACATATGGGTTAGATGCACAATCTAAAATTATTTAGACAAATACAGGGTGTCCCGTAAGAGTGTGGCAACCCTAACTTGTGTTTTTTTAAATGGAACACCCTATATATTATTGCACGATTCGATAGCTCGTCATTAGTGGATGAAAATAATATAGGGTTTTTTTGATCTAAAGTTTATAGTTCTCGAGATATTGATGATTTATCGTTAAAAAATGGCAACATTTGTGACTCTGTAAATTATTTATTTTTAAATATTTGACTTTGAAATTTGGTAAATACATTATCTAACTATTGAGAAATAGAAAGGCATGCACAATCGGAAATTTCTTTTAAAACTTTATACAGGATGATGCATTACGCAAAAGACCATTTTTCTAAAAAAAATTAAATGGAACGCCCTGTATGTAATCACACTATTTTAAACACCTTTTGTTGAAGTTTCTCACGGCATAAGCTTTTTTATGATTGGCTATTAAACTTTAGATGTAGGAATTTTTTAAAATTATAAATTTAAAAAACGAAGCTATGATTGTAATTTAATAACGAAAACCTAAAGTTTCTTTGATTCATATTCGTATATTACAGCAACAATAACAACAAACTAAAACTTAACTAACAAAAAAAACTTAATTAAAACACTTTCTTGAAAATTATTACAGGATTTGTAAATATTTTCTATTTAACTTAACATTTAGAAATATCAATTCTTGTAAAAATAGTAGTCCATGGAAACAAATTATGTTTGACAAGCTTCGGTTTGAACGTTCAGCATAAATATTACCCTATTATAAACTTAAATTTCAAAATGAATTTTAATAAAGAAGAGTTGATTGATATGATTTACATTCTGGGCGAATGTCGAAGAAATGCCTTACTAGCAAGTCGAGTGTATAAAGAACGGTATCCAGAGAGACGTCATCCGCGTGAAGAATCTTTTATGAATCTTGCTGAAAGATTTGAACGAACGGGCAGTGTTAAATACGAAAAACATGAAAGAGAAAAGACTCATTTGACAGAAGATAATGAACTTCATGTGATATATTCCCTAGTAGAAAATCCTCAATGTAGTACACGGCAGTTGAGTAATGACTTAGATTTAAGTAAGACAACAATAAGAAGAATAATAAAAAAACATAAGTTTCATCCGTACCATATTCAATTACATCAAGAATTAGTTCAAGAAGATTTTCAAAGACGCAGGACATTTTGCCAATGGTTTAATGAGAAAATTAATGCAGAGAATAATTTTGCAAGTAAAAATTTTATTTACTGACGAAGCGACTTTCCATAATAACGGAACTGTAAACATACATAATTTACACTATTATTCAAACGAAAATCCGCATTTTTTACGAATTGTACATAACCAACATAGATGGTCCGTTAATGTTTGGGCAGGAATAATAGATTCACATATTGTTGGTCCCTATTTTTTTGATGGCACTCTCACTGGTCCGTTATATCTACACTTTCTTGAAAATGAATTTATGCAATTATTGGTGAACATCCCTTATAACGGAATTGAAACAACAAGATGGAGCGCCACCACATTACAATCGTAACGTTAGAGAGTGGCTGAACCAACAATTTCCAAATAAATGGATAGGGCGCGGTGGACCTGTGAATAGGCCAGCTAGGTCTCCCGATATTACTCCCCTTGACTTCTTTTTCTAGGGCCACATTCAAGAAAAAGTTTACAGAGAGTGTCCTATTAATGTAGAGGATATGAAAATTAGAATAAGAAATGCATTTGCATCGATAACTCCTGTAATGTTATCAAATGTAAGGAACTCTTTGCGTCGCCGAGTTCAAAAATGCATAGAGCAAGATGGGCGTCATTTTGAACATCTTTTAAATTAGTTTTTTTTTTTTTCATTTACACAATTAGAAAAATGTCGACGTTTTGCTGTACACTGACAGTACTTTCTAAATAAGTGCAGCAAGTTTGATATTTACAAATCCTTTAATAATTTTCAAGAAAGTGTTTTAATTAAGTTTTTTTTTGTTAGTTAAGTTTTAGTTTGTTGTTATTGTTGCTGTAATATACGAATATGAATCAAAGAAACTTTAGGTTTTCGTTATTAAATTACAATCATAGCTTCGTTTTTTAAATTTATAATTTTAAAAAATTCCTACATCTAAAGTTTAACAGCCAATCATAAAAAAACTTATGCCGTGAGAAACTTCAACAAAAGGTGTTTTAAATAGTGTGATTACATACAGGGCGTTCCATTTAATTTTTTTTAGAAAAATGGTCTTTTGCGTAATGCATCATCCTGTATAAAGTTTTAAAAGAAATTTCCGATTGTGCATGCCTTTCTATTTCTCAATAGTTAGATAATGTATTTACCAAATTTCAAAGTCAAATATTTAAAAATAAATAATTTACAGAGTCACAAATGTTGCCATTTTTTAACGATAAATCATCAATATCTCGAGAACTATAAACTTTAGATCAAAAAAACCCTATATTATTTTCATCCACTAATGACGAGCTATCGAATCGTGCAATAATATATAGGGTGTTCCATTAAAAAAAACACAAGTTAGGGTTGCCACACTCTTACGGGACACCCTGTATTTGTCTAAATCATTTTAGATTGTGCATCTAACCCATATGTATGTTAGTGCGTACACAGATTTTAAAAATATTCAACAATAAAGCCACAATCTTCCGCCCACGCACTGTTGGCCCACCCTGTATAATTTCTTTTCAGGGATAAATTCAAGCGGTATCAAATAACAGGGAATTAAATGCTTACAGAAGTTCTTTATTCGGGAGAATAAGAACCGTTTCCGGTTATTAGACCAATACTCATTTCCGTTTTATTTGATTTGCATTTTTGGTAGGTTTTGACTGTTAATATTATTGTGGGCGGAGATAATTTTCAATTATTTCTTAAACCACAGTCTCTCTTTTACTATTTTTTAGTGTTAATTTTGTTATTTTTAGATAGTATTACTAGTATAGATAATATGATCAGGTAGGTAGGTAGGTAGCTGTTAGATTCCATGTAGTTTTATATAAATATTAAATTGTACTGAAGATGGCAGCTTAGCTGCCGAAATACGTATCTACGGATATAAAATCATTGTGGGCGGAGATAAATTTCAATTAATAATATTTATTTGTCCCAATTCCGACATATCCAAAGCAATTACAATACCTGAATTCATTTAATAGTTCGATTAAATTAGTAATGGCTTGTTTATCATCGATTCCCAATTTTTTTTTTGCTAAATCACACAACCTTGTTTAAGTTCACTGTTCCTTACATTCTAAAACATCATCCTGTTTACAATATTGAATATCGTTAAGCTCGATAAAATATTGCCGAATAAGTACCTACATGGGCGTTATCAGAAACTACAAACATTTCAATGTTTTTCTCTTTTTTTTTTCAATACCGTCAAGGCAGATCAGGGCTTGAGTGATTTATAAAAGTAACATAAACTTGTCTGGCACAAACGTGACTAATTTCGTAACATCCTGTATTATACGCAAACGTAATTTTAGTTTGTTTGCAGTTTTGGCCGATAAAAGAGCATTCGTTACCTAGGTCAACATAAGTCATGTGTTATTGTTCGTTAACATTAATTTGTTTGTAAAATGTATGGTTTGAGTTCTTAATACCAACGAGATTGACGTAGTAATCAAGAGCCCGCTGTTGTTTATTATGTTTTGGTCTTGGGGTGTTTAAAAAATATTTTGGGCATTAATTGCGCTCGTGGCTACATGCATAGCAGCCGACGTTCATGACCGGCTACTGTCAACAAGCATCGCGTCGTCTGTGACAAGAATTCTGGCGACGCATATACAAAAGTATTTATTTCAGTTAAATAAAATAAGCTTGAGTAAAGCACATCATTGTTTCATATATCTTACTTTTGTAAGGACGATGTAATTAATTGTATCTATCATCAATAAACTTTTAATATAAAAAGTAAGAAAACTATAAAAACTTGACAATAATATTTTAAGCCTCAGACTCCGCTCTGTACGCTACTTCTTTATCGAATGTCCACTTCCTTTCGGTCGCGATGGATGTTTTTCTTGGTTAGCCTCGACACGCGCCTCTCGTTCGTGACCATTTTGAAAACAATCCACCCTTTGATTTTTCGGCGGCACTGATCTTGAGTCCGCCGATTAATTCTTGCTTACATTCGGCCATCCTGTTTCAGCTGATTGTCCTCAATCAGCTCAGAATTGGACTCGGGGTCCTGACAAGAAAAGTTAGTCTCCACTGAGATTGTTATCATATTTACACATCATATTCCTCATGTCGCGCATGTGGGATTCCCATTTATTGACTTATCTTAGCGCATATCTCTCACGCATTTTTACATAATTACATTCATGTCAATAGTAAATACCTTTCGTTTGAGATTACCACATGACTTCATGTAAGATCAACATAGGTCGTCATGTGACTCATTTTCACATGGCTTCACGTAGGCTCAACATCTACGTGGACTTCATCATGTGAATACCTATCACATGGCTTCACGTAGGCTCAACATCTACGTGTGCTTCATCATGTGAATAGCTATCACATGGCTTCACGTAGGATCAACATCTACGTGTGCTTCATCATGTGAACAACTATCACATGGCTTCCTGTAGGATCAGTATAGATCGTCATGTGACTCATTTTCACATGGCTTCACGTAGGCTCAACATCTACGTGGGCTTCATCATGTGAATAACTATCACATGGCTTCACGTAGGCTCAACATTACGTGTGCTTCATCATGTGAACAACTATCACATGGCTTCCTGTAGGATCAGCATAGATCGTCATGTGACTCATTTTCACATGGCTTCACGTAGGATCAACATCTACGAGGACTTCATCATGTGAATACCTATCACATGACTTCACGTAGGCTCAACATCTACGTGTGCTTCATCATGTGAATAACTATCACATGGTTTCACGTAGGCTCAGCATCTACGTGTGCTTCATCATGTGAATAACTATCACATGGCTTCACGTAGGCTCAACATCTACGTTTGCTTCATCATGTGAATAACTATCACATGGCTTCACGCAGGATCAACATCTACGTGGGCTTCATCATGTGAATAACTATCACATGGCTTCACGTAGGCTCAACATCTACGTGTGCTTCATCATGTGAATAACTATCACATGGCTTCACGTAGGATCAACATCTACGTGGGCTTCATCATGTGAACAACTATCACATAGCTTCACGTAGGCTCAACATCTACGTTTGCTTCATCATGTGAATAACTATCACATGGCTTCACGCAGGATCAACATCTACGTGGGCTTCATCATGTGAATAACTATCACATGGCTTCACGTAGGCTCAACATCTACGTGTGCTTCATCATGTGAATAACTATCACATGGCTTCACGTAGGATCAATATCTACGTGTGCTTCATCATGTGAATAACTATCACATGGCTTCACGTAGGATCAGCATCTACGTGTGCTTCATCATGTGAACAACTATCACATGGCTTCACGTAGGATCAACATCTACGTGGGCTTCATCATGTGAACAACTATCACATGGCTTCACGTAGGATCAACATCTACGTGGACTTCAACAGTGAAAAATTGTTATTTCAATACTGAGCAATTCATATTTTACCTCTTCAGTTAGCATTATCCAGGGTTTCAACTTGTCTACAGCCGTAATTGTTGCGTTGGCTTTTCCCTTACCAGTCATTACCTTCGTAACGGCGTATCTGTCGTTTGGTAACACGGCTGTTACCCGAAACGGACCTTTGTATTTTGGTAGCAACTTGCGGCTTTGGCCTGTAGCGGGAGCATCCGTTTTTTGTACCATTACCAGATCTCCAACGCTATATTTGCGTGCCTTCGCTCGCCTTTTATCGTACCTTCTCTTTTGGCCTTCCTGATCGCGATCAATCTGATCCTTAACCTGTTTACGTATTGAAGCCAAGTCAGTACGATCCAGCTGTTCTTGAATTTCTGCTAACAGGATCGCATCTGTAACCCCTCTAGGTTTGTTGCCAAATAACACCTCTGTAGGTGTCACCCCTAGAGTTTTGTGAACGGAAGTATTTAAACCTCTCTGTACTGTTTTAACTTGTGTATCCCACAAGTCGTCTTCCACATTGCCCGTAAGAGCTGCTAATGCTCCCAATACAGTGCGATTTACCCTTTCACACTGACCGTTTGCCCTGGGTGTAGCAACAGCATTTTGAATATGTTTAATACCCAGGTTTAAGCAAAACAATTGGAAGGCTTGTGATGTAAATGCCGTGCCTCTGTCAGTTATTACACGCACAGGTACGCCAAAAATGTCGATAACTGCCTTGAGGCATTTAATCACATGCTTAGTTTTCGTGTTTCGTACAGGCTCAAGAATTGTAAATTTTGTAAACCCGTCTACTATAACTAGCAACTGCGTGTTGCCCTTTTTAGACTTAACAAAGGGACCCAAATGGTCCATGTGCAACGTATGGTATGGGACTGTAACCTTTTCTATAGGAAATAACTGACCAGCCCTTTTACCAGACTGGGCTTTGTAATACAGGCAATTTAGACAAGCACCTACATATTTAGTTACAAACTGACGCATCTTAGGGAACCAATAATTTTCCTGAATTTTGTTCAAAGTTTTGTCTAAAGCAAAATGACCTACATCATCATGACAAAGTCTACAGATTTGCCACCGGCTTGAGCGAGGTACTAACCATTTTCTACCCTTTCCAATTTTCCTATACACCAAGTTCCCCTTTAGCTCATAATTGTCATGGTACACTTTAGAGCTAGGATCTTGGTCCTTTGATATTAGGATGTCACGTATCCGACACACCTCTTCATCCTGCATTTGCGCGGCTAGTAACCACTCGCTTTCCGTAATATTAATGTTTAAAACTTGTGGCATTCGACTCAAGCAATCAACGTGTGTCATTTTCGTTCCGGGTCGGTATTCAATATCGAAATCGTAATCTTGTAATCGCAACCACCATCTAGCTACGCGAGGGATTATGTCCTTTTTTGTGGCAGTACTTCGAATTGCATTACAGTCGGTTACTAACTTAAACTTAATACCAATTAAGTATACTCTGAAATGTTCGAAAGATTCCACAACTGCCAAGGTCTCCAACGCGTAAGAATGATAGCGACTTTCTAGAGATGTTGTTTGCCGACTGTAATATGCAACTGCATGTTTTTCACTGTTTTCAACCTGCAACAACATCCCTGCGATACCGTCCTTACTGGCGTCCGTGTGTACCTCAGTAAATAATCCCGGATTAAAAAATTTTAAAATCGGTCGTGAAACCAATTCTCTCTTGAGATTTTGCACCGCAATTTCTTGATCTTGGCCCCACTCCCAACTCACGTCTTTTCTAAGAAGTTTCGTAAGAGGTTTGGTCACGGTTGCAAATCCCTGTATATATTTTCTGAAAAATCCCGCAAGACCCAAAAATTGCCTAACTTGTTTGACATTTTGTGGGCTTGGCATGTTTCTTACCGCCGTTATTTTATCTATTCCTGGTCGTACGCCGTCCTTTGATATTTCAAAACCAAGATAAGTTACTGATGTTTGAAAAAAACTACATTTGGATAACTTTAATGTCAAATTATGTTTTTCTAATCTTTCCAAAACCAAATTTAGACTCTTCATCCCTTCCTCAAAGGTTTTTGCAGGAATTATTATATCATCTATATATATTATTGCTAAGTCAGCTAGAATTTGGTTCATTAATTTTTGAAATTTTGCCGGAGCGTTTGATAGGCCAAATGGAACGCGGAGAAATTCAAAATGACCATCTGGGGTGATAAAAGCAGTTTTTTCTATTGAATCTTCACTCATCGGAATTTGATAAAATCCGGAAGATAAATCTAAAATTATGAAATAGGCGCAATCACCCAGTCGATCAATTTGGTCATCTATTCTAGGGATGGGATACTTAAACTTTTTGGACATTCTGTTTAAAGCCCTATAGTCAATGCACATACGAGTTCCGCCATCCTTTTTTCGTACTAGAATAATTGGACTTGCGTATTCTGACCGAGATTCGCGAATAATTCCCGCTTCCAAAAGTTCTTTTACCATTTCTTTTACTTTCCCTCTTTCGGATATTGATAGCCGGTAGGGGGCGTACACAATAGGTTTACTAGAATTTAATTCAATTTTCATTTCCGCTGATTTTGTATGACCAAGTTCTCGCATATTGAAACAAAATCGAGATCGAAATCGTTGTAATAACGCAAATAATTCATTTTTTTGTTTATTATTTATTTTACCAACATTAATTTTGTTTAATGAAAATTGTTCGTGAGTAATTTCATCTTCAACAATTTGGTTTATTCTAAATTTGTTAACAATTGCATTCATTTCGTCTGGCGTTGCTGCTTCGGTCGGCAATTGAGTTATTATTAATTGCTTATGCGTTTTTACAATCAACACGGATGCGTCTTCGGTAAAATTTTGTCCCACCAGTAAATCAACAAAAAGGTATTCGTCTTCAATAACGTACATGCGTATCGGGACGCAGACGTTGTCGATTGTTAGGTGACCTTGACATTCAAATTTAGGAATCAAAACTGAGCCGTTAAATCCGCGTAGTTCGATATGTTTATTTATTTCTTTATAATTCAAACGTAGTTTACGAACGACCGACTGTTTTATTAAAGTGCATTCACTGCCTAAATCAACAAAACAGTTTACAACATTATTATTAACGCGTGCTCTTTTATAATATATACTATCTTTTTTGTTTCCTACGAAATTTACTTTTTTGTTCGCGGATTGTTTTTCATTAAACTTTTTCTTTCGACAAACGCTTTCGCTGTGACCCGGTTTGTGACAATAAGAACACATATCGGACTTCGGACAATCCTTACGTTTGTGACCCAGCTCGCTACAGTTAAAACATTTTACCCTTGAAAAATTTTCATTTTGAAAATCTTTTTGATTCACTTTTGCTTTGTAGGTGCCGTCATATGTTCTTTTCCTGCGCTCCCCACAATTAAAACTACCTGTGTTGCGACTAATACTAGGAAAAGTTTTAACATAAGCAGCAAACTCAACAAACTTTTTACAATTTGCTGCTCGCAAAGCTACTTGCACCTGCTTATCCTGCACACCTTCTATAATTACATCGATGACTTGTTCGTCAGTCAACGATAACTGAAGCTTATTCAGTTTCGTTAGTTTGGCAAAACTATATGCATGCAAATCTTGCCCGTCATGAGTTTTATACGACGCAGCTTCATGAAACAAATGACCAAAATTTAGTTTACCGGGGAAAGTAGCTCTCAACATACTCTCCCACTGAACCCAAGAATACTGTGCAGTTTTTAAACCATCATACCACAATTTTGCAATGCCTTTTAATTTTCCTAGCGCCAAATAGGTAGTGGTTAACTCATCCCAATGATACATACGTGCACATTCATTTACTTTATTCAACCAGTCATTTACGTTCTGATTACTGTCCGACGGATCAAAATTGGAAAGTAATCTGTCGTCTTTATAAACTGCCCAATTTGGACGGTGATTAAAAAATCTATCGGAAAAAATTGAGCTTGTACTCACGACCTCCCTTAAGTCGTCGATCTGTTTCTGCATGTGTTCGACTGGCGTAGGCAACGGTGGCGTGTATGACCTGTTTGACTCGGATGCTGGAGTATTCATCGCAGTCCCGGAAGTACTTGGTGTTTCAGGTACCAAAGTGCACACCACGGCCCTGGACGCAATTGGCGTCGCACTCTCGCCACTCTGCCCGTTCATTGTTTATTATTGCGCACTGCACTCCGTCGAGGGGTAGGTTTCTTAATCCCACTTCTGATATGTAAGGACGATGTAATTAATTGTATCTATCATCAATAAACTTTTAATATAAAAAGTAAGAAAACTATAAAAACTTGACAATAATATTTTAAGCCTCAGACTCCGCTCTGTACGCTACTTCTTTATCGAATGTCCACTTCCTTTCGGTCGCGATGGATGTTTTTCTTGGTTAGCCTCGACACGCGCCTCTCGTTCGTGACCATTTTGAAAACAATCCACCCTTTGATTTTTCGGCGGCACTGATCTTGAGTCCGCCGATTAATTCTTGCTTACACTTTCTTATTTAAATTTTTATTTTTACTTTTTTTTGTCTGTTTGGTTTTACCTTAAACGTAATATTGAATGACAATATCAGTTTTAATACTAATCTGTAACTTTATAAATTTCATTTGAGAAAACTATTTGAATTGAAGAGAATTTCCTTTCAAATAATAATCGAGGAGATGTTGGGTTCTTTTTATAAGATTACCTACAGATAAACCTATCAATTATCAATTATATTTTGATGACATAAATATTTAATTTTTAAACGGAGGAAATAAATTGAAGAATAAATCTATTTTTCCTTTCAAGCTTTACTTTTTATAATTTACTTTTTAGAATAAGATTTTAAAAGCTTTGCTAATACTGATGGATTATTAATGCCTGCAGTTTCTAAAATATAAATATAATTAATTGCGCCCATTATTAAATTTACCTTATCTTGAATCGAAAATAAATTTTAATGAATTTATTAAAACCAACTTTTGAAATGAATAATCATATAAATCATCTGCGTCATATGATTTGTAGTTGATATCATTTGTAAAAGCTTAGCACAAATGTCTCGTTTTGGTGCTAACGTTTCTAACAACAAACATTTCCATTCAACCCATGAATGGATTCTTGTTTCCATACTTTTGAACTAAGTTTCAGCGGAGCTTCGTAATTTCGTTAAAGCAAAATGAATGATTGTTTGTTTTGTTAAATTTCTATTGGCATCAATAAGTCGTAAATGAGTTGCAAGGACATATGGGTCCGTAACGTATGCCGTCGCGACCATATGTACCTCCATTATTAAATTAACGCGATCCACATCGTTTAACTGTATTTTTAGCTTATGTATAAGGGCTAATTTGCGAACTACATATTCCTTCGATTGTGGCTTACAGAATATAAGTTCCTGCAATAATCTGTGTAGATCGCGTTTGGGATAAAATTTTCCTAAAGCACAGCGCTTCATTCTGCCCACGTAAACAATCGTATTGGAAGTCCTCTAAACCATACTTCAGCGGTGCCCTTTAATTTTGCTAAAGCTAACTGAGACGTTGTTTTATCATCCCACCCGTGTATCAGAGCAAACTCATTAACAGAGTTTAACCACTCATTCACATCATGTATTACAGGATTGAACTCAAAAATAATGTTTGTAGCCACAGAAACATTACTTACGCCAGATATCCTTCTCTCGACCAACCTTTCAATCCCGGGTACCATTGCAGTGCCAAATTGCGATACGCTATCAGCCAAAACAACTGCAGACGCAGCCGGGAGGGTGTCCTCCCTTTTTCGTGATCGGCTCCTATCACTATCCTTGGAGTTGCCGTCTCCCTGCGAGGGCTCGCTCCGGGATGAACGAAAACGTTGACGCCGTCGTCCACGCGTTCGGCCATCCAATTCATCAAACTTTTTCCCCTCGTCGGATGTCTGCGGCGCGATGCAGTTTTCCATATGCCACTGCCGATACATTGCAATAATTGCGGTTAACAAGGCACAGGACACTATCCCACTTCTGATGTAAAATAACTTTAGATAATTAAACTTTATTATAATAATAATATAAAACTTCAACTTGATTATTCAGATACAAAGAATCGATAATGCACTCTTCTCGAATTGTAAGTTAGGAATGCCTCTTCGTTCCCGGATAGCCCGTCACCCATACCCCGTCCGCCGTATTATAAACACCATAAACTATACGACTCATATCAACGATAACATCACTAGCGGGTTCGGGCCTTCGTATAATGTTAAATCCTTTACACAAGTCTGAATCTTAGAGCGTCAGCACTATTTACTGCATGATTATGATACGGGACATATTCAACTATGCAAGGAAAAATAATATCTGGTGCCAAGTTTGGATTTTTTCCTCGATATCTACCTTTTGCTGAATCAGTACTCCTTATAGAATAAGTACATAAAGTGTGATTTTGTAATGGAAGTGGCTAAACGTCCGCCGGCGGAACCATGCATTGCATTTCGAAATTCCGCCGTTCGGCGGATCAAAATAACCTTAGCCCACAAGTCCGCCGAAAGTTCAGTTGATTTGCACAAGAACGGCGGAACATTACTCTAAAAACTAATAATACCGCTGAACGGCGGACTTTATTGTTGTCGTTGTATATTTTATCAAGTTTAGAATTTAGGAAAGTTTACGCATTTTCAATGTATCCGTGAAACACGAGCATGTTTGTTTATTTTATCTTATGGGGTGCATCTCAAGAGGGATGGAAGGAAACAAAAGTGCCAGCTCTCAGTCGGGGCGCGGTCCTTGAGGGCTATACGTGTTGATAATGTGGGACTAATTACGCAGACGGGCTCGCGAGTGTTACAATGAATTGCAATGACATGTGATAAAGGGTGATCGCTCTTCACTTCACCAGCAGCACGACATTTCCGGAGAGCGGTCACAGGTAACACTGTCAGGCGACCGGTGATGTCGGAAAAACAACTAGTTGTATGCCTGACCAGGTGATTGCCTTGTGCTTTCAAAACGGTCATGACTTGGTGTTGACTGCGCTCGGGCCGGTGTAGCAACACTGTAGGAGGCGGTGGCACTAATGATTCTGAGAACGTATGCTCAGAAGGCAAGGTATGCTAATATCCACCTGGGGCTTGTCTTTATGCATGCGAAGTACGAAGATGGACATTCGAGGACACCTTCTCCGTGAGTTCGCATCCCAGCAGGGAGCTTCCGCATCTAGACGCACCGCTGGAAGGGTGCGGGGCCGGGAGAGGGCCCCGGTGAATAAATAAGTCCTATAGTCTTGAGTAGATACTCGTAAATGGTTAATTGTAACTTTGCATGACGTCCTTGTCGAATCGAAAAGCGAGGCCCAGATGTTAAGGCGTTTACCCTCAGCTCCGCAGTGGACGAGAAAGAAAGAAAGAAAGCAGGGAAAGAGAGATCTAACCAAAGGGTGAGTGAATGTTTATTGTAACTCGGTCCTCTGACATTGTTATCAGTTTATGTTATATTTATGTTTATCATGTTTAACACAACAAAAAAAAAAAAACTAGCCAACATAGTCAGAAGTGGGATCTGGACAGAAGTCATCATAACAGAATGGTAATTAATGAATGATCAGAGGACACAGTGTCGTTTTTGCGGAGTTGGACGCGATTCCTGTAAATTCGGCATTGTTTACAGTAGACACGCATTCCGATGTTTAAGAAATGTACGTGTATGTTTGACTGCAGGAGACTGGCGCTTTTGTTTAGTTGTCTTGAGATGGTATGCTCACTTGAAAAAGTTTAAGTGGGTGATTTATTATTATTGGCCCTGGGTGCCTGAAATGCGTATCTGTTTTGGTTGAAAACTTACTGCTCGTGTTGCGGATTTATGCTTTCTTGTGATGCATAACTTTAAGTATTAGATTGAAAATTATGAGTTGATAAGAAATTTTCAGTTTCGTTCTTGTTTACATTGAGAGCCTGCAAGCCCGAAAATTATTACCTACAATCGAGTTAGATGTTCTTTGTTCTGTTGAATGACATGTTTTCAAATAAGGTTTACTTTTACTCGTTTACTCGTTTCGTATCGCGTACATCCAGATAAAATTCGTGCTCGAATACTGAATTAAATTAAATTAATTAAATTTTATGATCAGTGAATTGCGTAAAAATTCGTGATCGTGGAACCTGGATAGATTTTAAATTTTGAACTGACTTCGTGGTAACGTATATGTTAGTGTATATTTTTATAAAGTACGTTCTGTGTTCAATTATTTTAGTTTCTTGTGTTTTGTGATGTTTATTATAAAAGCTTACAAACTGATGGGTGCAAAAAGAATACGGCAATGCCGCTGTCTGCATTAATTTATGAGACGACCGTTTACCTACGTCAAGTAAGCTACAAGGACTTGCCAAGAAATTGTATCGTTCGTTTTCTACGCTAAATCTTAATTGGAAAAAAAAAGGGGAAACGGAAATTTAAAAAGAATACATTTCTGGCGGGGTGAAATTTTATTACGATACGCTAACCCAGTTGTGTCTATGAAAGAAACAGATTAACAAATCTTATACATATTAAATATTTCAAAAACATTTTGATAAATGGATAAGTATTTTGCATATGTTGACATGGGTTGTCAGTGTAATTAATTCAAAGCAAAATAGTTCGCGAATTAAAATTACCGATTGATTCGATATATATCTTGTGCACGATGAAATGCAGGAAGTACCGTTGTTGACCGGACAGCTGATTACCTAGTTGACAAATATTAGGGTGACAAAAGATTGTGAAACATTACAATTTTCGCGTAAGACAGAAAATAAAAATTGGAAAAGTTCTACTTTCGTGCAAGAATGAGGCAATGGCTCCGCCTAATTATGAAGGAATAATTAAAGTGTGTGCGTCTAATTATGGAGGAGATGTATTACCGCTGTAACAGCCAATCACAAGACTCTGTGTTGAATTTTAACCTATGCTTAAATTTTAGCAGCCTGTTCATGAGTTACGGAATACACTCATTTGTCTGATTTAGAAAAAGCCACATCCTGAGAAATGAATATTAAATTAACTAATCAAAGTCCATCCTACTACAGGTCCTATCGTTGAATTCACCAATAAAAAAAAAAATCTGTAGTAAGGGAAGTTGTACAGGAATTGTTAAAAAACGAAATAATTAAAGAATTCGAATTACCAATTATTCTTACAAGGAAAAGAATGGCGAAGCGCGAATGTGCGCTGATTACAAAAAAATTAAATTCCCTTACAATCAAGGATTGGTATCCGTTACCAAGGATCAACGATCAAATCGACCGTCTACACAGATGTAAGTATTTGACAAGTTTAGATTTAAGCTCAGGATATCATCAGATACCAGCGAATAAAAAGTCCAAGGCTTATACGACATTTGTTACTCCGGAAGGACCTCATGAGTACAATCGAATGCCATTCGGTTTGGTTAATGCACCAAGTGTGTTCCAACAGTTTTATTGATAAATAAAGTATTAGCTTCTTGTCGCAAAGTAGCTGCTGTGCACTTAGTTGACATTTTAATACCAACAAAGGACATTCAAACAAATTTTGAATCACTAGAATTAATTCTACAAACATTGAGAGATGAAGAGCTCAGTTAATCTCAAGAAATGTGTATTTTTAGCGAGTAGTGTAAATTGTTTAGGGTTTGAAGTGTCGGAACAAAGTGGGTGTGCGGCTAGAAGTGTGAGTGATTTTCCGATGTCCGAAGACGCACGACAGGTGAAACAATTGTTAGGTTTAACTGGTTATTTTCGTCAGTTTATTAAGAACTATGTGGTAATAGCGAGGCCCTTAACACTATGAACAAAAAGATTAATAAATAGAATTGAGATTCGACACAAGAAATCACTTTTTCTAAATTAAAAGATTCGTTAGTCACTAGACCGGTGTTAGGAATCTATAATTAAGATTCTGTTACGGGAGTACACACCGACATTAGTAACGACGGTGTACCAGTAAATTTACTAGAAAAAGAAAATGATTCGAAGATGCATCCAGTTGCATATTGCAGTCGCCAAACATCGCAATGTGAATTGCGCTATCATTCGTTTAAATTAGAAACAATGGCTCTCGTTGAAAGTCAAATAATTAGAACAAAATTTAGAGTTTACTTGATTGGGATAAAATTTACAGTTGTCACAGATTGTAATGTGTTAAAGTTATCTCCAACAAAGAAAGATCTGATACCGTGGTGGCTGATGATGAGGGGATTAAAATTTTGATATAGAATATCGATCTAGAATGGCACACGTTGATGCTTTGAGTAGAAATCCTTGCGCCGATTCGATTGTACAGACAATGCGAATTGAACAAGTCGATTGAGTTTTATTTGCCTAAATTACTGATTCAAAATTATATGAGATACACCGCATTTTATCGAAACCACCAAAAATGGTTACGACAGAAACATCTACAAAAATTATGCGCTAAGAAATGGACGCGTTTACTAAATAACAGTCAACAACACTTGGTTGTGCCGAAAGGAATGCGCCACAAAATAGTTCGGAACCTTTACGATAAGACGGGACACTTCTCTAGATAAAACTTTACACCAGTTGTGTGATAATTATTGATTCCCTAACATGAGAAAATATAGAGAGACATACATCTCTTGTGTTCCGTGTATTTACACAAAAGTATCAGGTGATACACATTGATTTCCTGGAACAGTTTGAGCGAACCACGAAAAAGAATGCCTACTGATTGTTGCAGTTGACGCTTTTACAAAATACACTCTTATGAACGCTGTAAGGTCAACTAAAACAAAATATTTAAAGTTGATTCTTGTCCGGCGAAACATTAAGTATATTGTGCGCTATTTAGTGTCCGGTTAAAAAATTTTGTGATAAAAGAAAATGTCATTAAATTTTTACATAGCAGTATGAATGTTTACGGCGCGGCGCGCCGACGAGAATTATTAGTGACCGCGGAACATCATCTACGTCGAAAAGTTTTCGAAATTTTTGCAAAAATCATGGCATCACACATCAACAAATTCAATTTTCGATAAACAACAGGACACACCGAGTTACGGGACGAACGGCCAGCGAAGTGTTTTAATAGGTTTTAAACCACAACCCCCATAGCGAGGCTGCTTTGCTGCAGAAGTTCAAGTACGGTAGGCGATGAATAACTTAACGACCATTCACAGAGAAGTAAATAATAAGATCAGCCGTGATTAAAATATGTATGTCAAAACGCGCCCTTGACTCAAAAAAAAGGGGTCCTACCTAAATATAAAAATTAATGATTTAGTAATAATTAGAGAACCAAGCTAAGCTGAAGGTACGAGCCGAAATTGCTACCTGAATATGACGAACCGACGATTGACAAAGGATAGTTACCCAGCGATCGTTACTCGTTGGAGTGTAACCGATATACCGGGAGCGCCTGGATAAGCGAAACGCTACGATAACGTTGTCGCTGTATACCGCATGAAGCCACGGACTTCTGCCCAAACTTTTTTGACATCAGCTGTGAGAGTGAGGGCGCCAGTGATGGTGTACCTTGTTATAATAATGACAGTGGTTAAAAACAAAAACTGAACACAGTAAATATACTAATTAATTTTAAATACTAAGGAGTAAGGACTTTTCTTAAAATTTCATTACGATGTACTACATTCTCGAGGGCGAGAATAATTGCAGGTTGACCGAATGTTGTCGTTGTATATTTTATCAAGTTTAGAATTTAGGAAAGTTTACGCATTTTCAATGTATCCGTGAAACACGAGCATGTTTGTTTATTTTATCTTATGGGGTGCATCTCAAGAGGGATGGAAGGAAACAAAAGTGCCAGCTCTCTCAGTCGGGGCGCGGTCCTTGAGGGCTATACGTGTTGACAATGTGGGACTAATTACGCAGACGGGCTCGCGAGTGTTACAATGAATTGCAATGACATGTGATAAAGGGTGATCGCTCTTCACTTCACCAGCAGCACGACATTGCCGGAGAGCGGTCACAGGTAACACTGTCAGGTGATGTCGGAAAAACAACTAGTTGTATGCCTGACCAGTTATATGCCAGTTGTATGCCTGACCAGTTATGCTAACTATGCCTTATGCTTTCAAAACGGTCATGACTTGGTGTTGACTGCGCTCGGGCCGGTGTAGCAACACTGTAGGAGGCGGTGGCACTAATGATTCTGAGAACGTATGCTCAGAAGGCAAGGTATGCTAATATCCACCTGGGGCTTGTCTTTATGCATGCGAAGTACGAAGATGGACATTCGAGGACACCTTCTCCGTGAGTTCGCATCCCAGCAGGGAGCTTCCGCATCTAGACGCACCGCTGGAAGGGTGCGGGGCCGGGAGAGGGCCCCGGTGAGTAAATAAGTCCTATAGTCTTGAGTAGATACTCGTAAATGGTTAATTGTAACTTTGCATGACGTCCTTGTCGAATCGAAAAGCGAGGCCCAGATGTTAAGGCGTTTACCCTCAGCTCCGCAGTGGACGAGAAAGAAAGAAAGAAAGCAGGGAAAGAGAGATCTAACCAAAGGGTGAGTGAATGTTTATTGTAACTCGGTCCTCTGACATTGTTATCAGTTTATGTTATATTTATGTTTATCATGTTTAACACAACAAAAAAAAAAAAACTAGCCAACATTATTGAAGAGAATGCTTAATCTGCCGTTCTGATGTTGTGAAGTGACCGGCCACTTTTAACATGATGTATGTTAACTTCGAAACTTGTAAATAAAACTGTTAAAATAGTGAATTACTTTAACATCACAACATCAGAACGGCGGATTAAGCATTCTCTTCAATAAAGTCCGCCGTTCGGCGGTATTATCAGTTTTTAGAGTAATGTTCCGCCGTTCTTGCGCAAATCAGTTGAATTTTCGGCGGAATTGTGGGCTAAGATTATTTAAATCCGCCGGACGGCGGAATTTCGAAATGCAATGCATGGTTCCGCCGACGGACGTTTAGCCACGTCGTTTTATAATACTTTAATCCACTCTTTAATTTCCTCTTTATTTTTGGCTGCTACTGCGCATTTAATTTTGATATCAGCTGCCTCTCCAGTAACGCTTAAAATTTTAGTTTTCCATTTTGGAAGACATTTCTGCAAAATAAATAATGCTATGGATAACCAAAAATTTATACTATTAAAATATTTCATAATTCACACTAAACTCTTCAGCTGAAAAACGTGAAAGCGAACATTCATAACTAAAATATTCTTCTTTGTCAAAATACATTTGAAGAGTACAGGAGAAAAACCAGCTAAGTCACAAATATTGATGGCTACATAGCGTAGCGAATGTTTACACAATTCAAGGCAGATTCAAGGTTACGACAAACATGCGTGTGACAGCCGGTTTTTCCCCTGTACTCTTAATTTTATGTTACTTGATTGATTCCTAATGGTTCAGCCACACCTACGGCAAATGTGCTGCCTAACGTCATTTTTAACGTCTAATTTGCCATTAATCAGTCGCTACTCCTACAATTATTGTCAAGTTAGACGTGAAAAATCACGTTAGGCAGCACATTAGACGCAGACAACAGAGTGTAGCGACGGATTGCATGCGGAGTGCATATAGGGCACTAATTTTGTAACGGCATTGAGAGTGGCATCATAGAGAAATAGATAGCCAACTTGAAAATTAGATAGCTATTGCGTCATCTAGTGGTCACCGCATGGAACTAACACTACACGCGGGAACGTTTAAAAAATGTATTAGCCTAGACATTTTAATTTTTTTTAATTTAGTAACTAAAAAAACAATAAAGATTGCAAAGTGTTTTATTGCACATATAATAAATAATAAAAAATGAACAACATTTCCTAACAACACATAATATTTACAAAGAAAACATAATAGTTTTAAAGTTGAGTACTTTACAAAACTTACTTTATTTGAAATGTATCTTATCTGATTAACTATATTTTCTTTGGACTACGGTTCTGCTGACGAAGACCCAACTAGGCCTGAAACAGCTGTACAGAGCCTGCTCGGGGAATCCGCTGCAATCAAAACCGATTTGCACAAATTTTTTTATATTTTCTTTATCTTATTTGTATTGTTAAATAAAAATAATACAAATAAGATAAAGAACATAATCTACAATTTTCTTTGTCTACAACCAGCAGAAAAAGCCAGTTGACATAAACTATCGAAATATTTGTATCGATTATCACGATGCTTTAACAAATTATTAATAATCTTAACATAATGAAATAATATTATATTGATAATTATATTAATAAATGGCTTTATGTACATCTGATGATCCGCACATAACATGCTTTGACATATACCCATATTAAATATATGTTCATTAATTGTTTTTTTAATTTTATAAGTTAATATAATTTGAGGGAGCATATCTAAAATTACATAAGTAATATGTTTTATTGCGGAGGAAAATCTACTTGACGGATGCATAAATGTGTTGTGTAATGGATCATGTTCTCTCAACTGGATATATAAATTTTCTGGCAATTCTTGAATTGAAACCAAAAGCGTTGTGCATGAATCACATGAAAGTTTTCTAAATAATTTTTTACCAATTACTCCTGCTACGTATGGAGTGGCAAAGTCATGTATGAGAGTGGTGGATATATTTCTTGTAGATTTTAAATTAGATGTTTGCATTGGATTTGGAGTGGTAATGGTAATTTGTTTTCCGATAAACTCTGTAACGTTTTGTAATGGACCGCTTGAATTATCCTCCTCACAGTTTGCACCCACAGAATGTGATGCAGAAAAATTGTTAATAAGGAGAGATTTAAAAGAATTAGTGAAAGAGGAACAAGTATTCCAGACGGCATGTGCTCTAATTTGGGAAAAAAAGTTTTCGATTGGATCCTGATTAAATGACCTTGGGGAAAAATATTTCAATACTGGTAAAAGTCGTTTACTTAAATATACATATATATATATAAAGTATAAATCCTTGTAATGTAAAAATCCAATTATTTAAAGAAGGAATACGGGTTTTTGTACATTGACTGTAAGATTGGTAAAGCAGATTGCCAGAAAGGAACAAAAGGAGAATCTTCCACACTTCGCAAAGGCTTGCCTATTGGAGGAGTTATTGAGCTACCATTGACACTGTCAAACAGTTTATCGAAAAACAAAATAAGATCAGCTGTTTCGGTGGCTTGGGGATTTAAATATAATGAGGATAAGGATAACAACTCCTGACTAATCACTGCTCTAGAGTACATAGTATAACTAAAGATTTGTGTGGCCATTTTAACTTTCATTTTTCGAATTTTATTTAATAGTACATGTTCGTCTGTAATTTTGTAAAGTTGTAAATATGGTCCTTGCATGCGGTCTATTTCATATAATCTTAGTATATGTGACCAAGATGCAACTTTAGCTTTGCCGTCCTGTTGAAAATGTAAATCTTTGATAATAAAGCTATTTCTGACACCTTTTAATAAGTGTGGGCAATCGTAAAGATGCACAATTTCTTCACCATCAATTAAATAACCTGTTTTGTATATGTTGCCTCAAACAATACTCATTTGTTTCCTTTAATAAATAATTGATTGCAGCAGCATTAGTGGCACCTTGATCACATATACTGGCTACTATATTCAATCCTGTCTGTCGAATTAATTTAACAGTGTCTTTAATTATTCTAACTAAATCAACAGTGGAAGTACTCCCATGGCAAAAGGTAAAAGCTACAGGTTGTTTCCAACCTCTCTTTATGATAAAGATTATCATTAAAACTAAAGCGTGATCAGCAAAAATAAGTTTGCTATCAATTCCACCGAAACCAATGAAACCTTCAATAAAATCGTATTTTTTATTGTATCCTAGTCCTGTTTGTAGAAAAATCTCATCCCACATGAGTACACAGTATTTATCATTTTCTTTTAATTTATTTACCTGGGGTTTTAAATTTTCAAAAATAGGTGTATTTATATTTATACCCGCTAATATTGGAATTTTTTTTAAAACGTGGCTCAAAGTTTTTCTAGATGGCAAGCTAAAAATTGTAGATAAAAATCGATAAGCTTTTCCACTATGCTTATACAGTGTTAACGCTAACGCTTTGTCGGTAATGGAATACCACGAGGTCGTAGAGCCTGATTCTTACATTGACTGATAAAAAAATTCAATGTTGTTTGGTTTACTCCTCTGAGATATTTTAGCAGATGCATGTTTTTCTGTATGATCTTGATTCTTCCTGCCAACTTTAAGTTACGGTTTCTTGTTGTTGATAAAAGTTGTTTCATAGCTTTTAAAGACTGAATTTCCTTCCCACTCCTGATGTTTTTGAGATTCTTAATTTTACGCCTTTGATAAGCTGGACATAAGAAAGGTATGTTACTTTCAGAGGAGATCCTACAGCATTAGCAACATTATGTTTTATAAATTAATAGAAAATAATAAGAATCTATATATAATTTAGAGATACGAAAACACACCTTTTGGTAAAGAAGTTGTTTGTTTTGTAAAGGGTAATAGGGTTGACTCCTGAGTTCTGCTTGTAGTAGATACAGACTCCTGAATACTGCTTGTAGAAGGTACAGACTCCTGAATGCTGCTTGTAGAAGGTACAGACTTCTGAATGCTGCTTGTAGAAGTTTCACATATCCTATATTAATTTTAAATTTCAAATAATTTTAGATGAAAACTTCAAAGATTTGTAATTGTAAAAAAAAATAGAGAAATGTATTTATTGCTTTAGATATTTTATTATTTACCGAAAAGTAATATTTGTACATAATCGCAACGTTCTCGATGCAATATGCTTTTGAGGAGAAATATTTTTTAATGATAATTAACAGGTGTTGGAATGTCTTCTAAAAACTCTAATCTACTCCTATTAATGAACTCCTGTCAGAAAAACCCCCTAAATATTCTTTTACAATGACCTAAATGTGGAGAGTTTTTCCTTATGTAGTTTATGAGACGGTTATGAATTGTTTTAATGTCAGGTAAAGTTATGGAAAAAAATCTCCTCATTTAGGTCGTTGTAAAAGAATATTTAGGGGGTTTTTGTGACAGGAGTTCATTAACAGGAGTATATTAGAGTTTTTAGAAGACATTCCAAAACCTGTTAATTATCATTAAAAAATATTTCTCCTCAAAAGTATATTGCATCAAAAACGTTGCGATTATGTGCAAATATTACTTTCCGGTAAATAATAAAATATCTAAAGCAATAAATAGCTTTCTCTATTTGTCTTTCCAATTACAAATCTTTGAAGTTTTTATCTAAAATTATTTAAAATTTAAAATTAAGTTTTGATATGAGAAATTTTGTGAAAAGTTCAAAAATTGAAAAATTCAATTTTTGCCGAAGTTAAAGAAAAAAACATTATTTTCTGGCCTTGAGATTGTTCAGTAAGCTAAAATTAACACCACACAGTAAAAAAGTCTCGTTGAAATCTCGATTAATTTCCAAGAAATAACAATTTTGGCAGTTTCGAAAAACGCTATTTTCTAATCAAGTAAAAATCACTCAGTATATCTAACAGGGGCTAAACAGGTTTTCAGACAAGCACAAATTATTGTCGTAAAAAGTTTTTTCGAAAAATCAGAAATAAAAATTTTTCCCATTTGATGCCGACTTTTTGGCGAGCACTGTATATCTTAAAATTGAAAAGATTACATTTATCTATGATTGATTGTTGAAATTAATCTTGAAGCTTGTGTACCTGGTAAATGTAGTGTGGGCACTGAAAATTTCCTTAGTTTTCCATTTTCCGTAAAACAGATATCAGCAAAGTGGGCTCCACAAATAACATAACTTTTTGAAAGATTGGCATTATTTTTTAAGTTTGAGTTATTAACTCGGTTTAACCAAACCTGCCTTATGGCGGATTTCACAAACGTTACTTAAATTTAATCATCTGTTAAAAGTAAACGTTGCCATGGTTACATGTGTTGAAGGTATAGGAATGATTATTCTTAATCAATGATTAAAGTTAAGTGACGTTTGTGAAATCCAGCGTTAGTCTTTCATTTTTTGGAAAGTAGAACCTATGGAAAAACATTGTGTATTATATTAGGTGTATCAAAACAATTTCCCTTGAGTGCGCCTTGGAAACAAGAGTTTTATATATGTACTTTTATTTCCAAAACTCATTCGAAGGAAATTTTTTTGATACACCCTATATATATAATTTTATAATAATTTTCAACAAAATGAAATAAATAACACGTACTTGTAGCTACATATTTAGTGCAAGACTAATATATACATAAAGTTTGTACTCAACTTAAACATAATTTAACTTTACAAAAGTCTAACTTTTCTCTGTTAATGTTTTTGCTTTGTATTGAAATATCAAACGAATCAAAACTAAAATAAAATATTTACAAAACGGTCATCAAATATTTACATTTCTAAAAAATGTATACAACGCAACACGGTAATCCCCGTTGAATAAACTGATTGTGATTAGTTTCCTGATTACAGTTTACTACTATCCTGCTATGAAATACTCGAGTTTAATTGACTGCGGCCCTCACTAGATGGCGCTGTGCTTTAAGTTACCTTAAGGTACTAAATCAACATACTTCGTATAGAGGTAACGCATTTAGTGATTTTTTTATATCTATCCTTGTCGCACATTCCTCTCATCTAGGGATAAAAAACAGTAGGAAATATTATTTGAAGTGACGTTTGTCAAAGTTACTGTCAGTGGTTAAGAAAATTGAGCTTAAATATCGCATCCCAAACTTTTATCGCATGACATTTAATGATTCCGCCCTTTTAGTAAAAGAAACTTCCTGCATTTCTCAAGATAACAACTTTTTGATTGGTAAATAACTAACTAGACATAACCTAACACACTTTTAAATTGAAACCAGTGACATTGCGGTAAACAGAATTCCCTAAAACTGTTGTCTTCCTTATTGCACTTGCGACAATTATATTTGTTATCTTTGTTTCTCAATCCTCTCACGAGAGGAATGGGATTGCGTTACCTGTACGGAGTGTTGATTTAGTATCTTAAGTTACCAGCCCCTGAGTGGCATTGCGCGCTAGACCATAGCTCGGCTGTCGGTTTTTGACACACATCAAACGGATTGCCAGCGAACGTACCGCATAGTTGTGGCCATAGATAGAGAAACATATATATTTTTTGCACGAAAACAGCGCCATCTCGAGTCTTTAGTCACGTACTTTGAATGCAGGTTTCTTTCACTATTTCAAGTACTAATTTAAAATATAATTTTTGAATGTTAGGAAACGGAAAATGCTAAAATATTTTAATAGAAATCCTGTGATATGTGACATTTAAGATAAAGTTGCCAATATTCAAGCAAAATACCACTTCTGCAGCCGCTTCGGAGCGAAATATGGGACAAATAATGACGTTAACCACCAATGTAAAACTTACCGCAATAATTTTTCTCGCATTAATTGTCGCGTTCTTGTCCGTTAGAATGCCGTTAGACGTTAACGTTAGTGTGACTTTAGCATAAGTGTTATCTCCGGTATGTACTAAATCTATTCTGCTAAACACACGAATGGAAGCGGAAACAGAAGTTTGCTCCATCCCTGCTGCCATTTTATTAAATGCCATCGGTTTTGAAAACAGCGCGCGTGTTGTATTTTTTGGCCACGCCCCCGCGCCGCGTCGCTCGTGGTTATCTAAAGCTAAGTTCACATGCATTGCGGATACGCAAAATTTTTATTGCGGATCGTTTCTAATTGGTTCATTTTCAATTTTGAACCAATTAGAAACGATCCGCAATAAAAATTTTGCGTTACCGCAATGCATGTGAACTTAGCTTAATACTCGCCCGAAAGTCACCGCAGGGGAAAGGGGGAACGTAACTCATGACGTCAACAAAACGCGCTAAATTTGAAAATGAATACTTTCACTTTTTACAAGTTTCGTCACATTCTAAATTTTTCTGCAAAATTAGGACGCAAATTTATTGGTCCATTTGTTATTACAAAAAAACTTTCTAGCACTACTTATGAACTATCTGACTGTGATGGAAAAGAAAAAGGTGTTTGGCATGTAAAAGATCTTAAAATTGGTGTTGAAGAAGCAGATTCAGAAATATCAAGTTAGCAGCTTAGGAAACTTGGAATAATTTTATTGCAATTTCCTTTTATTAAATTTTCTATCTTCTAAGTTGAGGGGGAGTTGTCACGTTCTAAATTCATCTTAATTATTTTCTAGTCAATTTGACAGTACTCACTTTAAATTACTTCCTTTTATTAAAGTTTATGGTATTCTCAAAACAAATCTAATTTATTCCTGTCAATATGACAGTAACTTTAATAATCATATTTTGACATTTATCTAATGCATATATCCAATGTCAAGAAAAATAATACACTTTTTTTTAAAAATAAATAAAATAGGCTTGTTTACTATATTATTATGTATCCTACAAATTGCAATTCATTTCTAACCTTACATTCTATTAACTTGTTCATTTTTGTCCTTCTATGAATGAATAATTTAAAGAAAATTGTAAAGTGTTAGGGGAAAATTGTTTACCTGCGTTGAAAAACCTTTTTCATAAACAATTTTTCAAATGTTCTGGTTACGGCTGTAGAACTGAGCAGGTGTATACGATAGTAAATCGTCCAATTTCATGGTGAAAGATAAAAATCTGCTCACATTCTTCAATTTCTTGGTGCGCAATTGAGATCGGCAGTATTTGAGCGCAAAAAGAAAATCCTATGGGGATCCTCGCCAACCAAAACTTATACCTTTGCTGAATTAATACGTCTTCGTCAACCAAAACTTATCCTGTTGCTGCTGTAAGCCGCCTTCGACAACCAAAACTTATTGTTGCTGCTACAAACCGTCTTTGTCCAACAAAACTTATCCTGTTGCTGCTGTAATCCATCTTCGTCAACCAAAACTTATTCATCTCCGAAGAAACGGTTGAGAAGTTGAGACTGTCTTGAATTGAATGCTTCATTGCTGTATCAAGGTGTAACTGTTGTCAATCCTGGGAGCTGCCTGATAGACTTCTCGTGGCTGGTGTATTTCTTAGAAACAGATGCTCGCTGAGTTCCATCCTTGAATTAATAGGAACATTCTTCTTGTGCACCACAGGTATAGTGAACTAATTAATTTTTATCAGCATCAAGTAGCGGACCTAAAATTATTTTATTATAAAATTTGATACATTGTAAATATTAGAAATAATTAGTTATATTAGTTAATTATGCGGAATTCGAATTCTTGAATTAAGGTTATGTCATACGTCATACTTACGTTATCTTACGAAAAGTTATAATTTACGTGTAATGCGTTATATGTATTATATTCATTAAAAAAAAAAGGTAAATTGTTCATCCGATTCTTGGTGTTTAATTCTATTTGTACTAATTATTTTGATTAATTTGGATGATTAAATCTTTGGTGCACAACCACATACCTTGACACAACATTGAGTAGCGACATCTAGGGAGAATTTAGTTTTCGCTATTATCCAGTGGGAAATCATTACCGATTTTAAATAGCGTGGCGCCCCTTTCATTACATTATTTTATTAAATTAATTTTTGTCTCGACGAACCATCCCTGTCGCCCTGAGCTAGTTCGGCCCCACTTAATTTTCCCAGGTGGGTTATCACATCTCAGATCAGAGAGTGTGATAGTTTGAATTGAGTTTTTATGCAATAATTGTATAAAAATCATTAAAAAGAAATAATAAATACAATATCAATTTAAAATTAATTAAAATTAAAAATAACTAATACTTAAATCCCGCCATAATGAAATATTTGTTGGTCCGCAATCACTTACACAAGCAATTTTGTAATTATACTTTTTAAATTTGTAATAATATTATTTCTTTCTTGATAAGTTTCTATATCGATCGGCTCCTGTGAACAATTTAAAGAAGAGAAGAAATCGTAAGCTTCCACACGTTCTTCTTGTGCGGGAATAGTAACTGGAACAGCTACTACTTTTAGTTTTCTACCTTTTGATGTATAATTTAATAATTCCGTTTCCGAATGAACATATTCGCCAAGCTTTTGCATTAAAGGAACGATCACGCCTACAAATTTTAATCCATTGCTGACGAATAGATTCCTCTTTGGGAAATCGGTGAAAAGTTATTATTAAGAGCGATCTTTCCGTTCGAGGAGCGGCGGTTTTTGTATTCCCCTTAAAATCTTTTCTCCCACTACAAAACTAATAGGGGAAGTGAAATCTAACAAGGATAGAGTATCCCGCCCTCGTTATCTCGTTGTCGGTATGCTCTTCATTATAGGTCATAAATATTTTGTTAAGCACCTATGCAATTATGAAAAAAGCAAGGATGTAAGAGAAAAAATGGAAGTATTAGTATTAGTATATCGGGTATTCAATTTGAATTGCTCAACATTGCTAATTTTAAAGTTGAAATTCGGTTAAATTAGGAAAGATTCTCTGATTTTCATGCTGATTCTGAATTTATAAAAAAATAATTTAAAAACATCCTTTTCAATTGTACCTAGGCTTTGTTTATGCACAAAATCAAATTGTCTTAATAATTCACAATTTATGCCTATGTAATGTACATGTTCATCTATTTGTTCACATGTACACGTAAACAAATAAGTGAAAATTGTACTTCGACAAATAAACAATATTAGAAAATTACCTTAGTTAATTATATTCAATCCACCATAAACGTAACCTATTCATTTAAACATACACGGTGGTGATAAAATCACGCACCAAGCTCTTTGTTTATTTAATGTTTTTTTTGCAAAGTCTTTAGAAAGGTAAATTTATAATTTTAAGGACACATTTTAGTATTTTCTTGATCGCCATTTGTTTTTCCGCTGTGACGTCATCCTTAATTCTTTCTAACTTTTTCATGCATACTTTGATCCTCCTTCTTATAAGCAAAATTGCGATATAACAAAATTAGTATCTTACACATTAAAATTTTCGAAATAAATAGACAATACAATTCAAAAATACAATTTTATTTTACTAAAATAATAATCTCGAAATTGTAATCAAATTCCCCAAGAATCAGTTGTTCTGATTTTCTGTGCAGCATAACATAAATTCTTGATAAAATTCCAGACGACACACTATGAGGCCAAAAGCACTTTCGCGTCTCAAAAATCTGTAACTTTTTTATTTACTGACTTACGTTAATGAAATTTGGTACATAGATTAAGAAAACTGTAGGCTTTATAGCTGTAATGTGATTTTTTAAAAATTTTGATTTACTTTTTTATTATACAGTGATTTTTTTTTAAGTGTGACCATAGGGATTTATATGTTAAAAATTCGACCTCATGTTAATGTATGTTCTGGCACAAATTTGAAGCAAATTTTTATTTTTATTAATAAATCAAACATTTTTCTACGAAATGCACATTCATAGAATAACAATAACATGTTCTATTTAATTATTGTCCGGTTAGAAGTTGAAATTCATAAGCATACAATTAACCGAAGTCAAAAATCAAGGTCATTAAGAGAAAAGTTCCGTTAATGTCTGTCTATTGCAAATTTATAAAGAAAATGTCCCTTATTATTAGGGAAGCATTAAAATTATCAAATATGTATGTTATAACAAGTTCCACTCATTTTTCAATGGTATGAAGAAGTAGTTTTTACAAGTGGTAATAAATTAATGTTGCAATAATTGGTTTATCAGTAATCACAGTGACAAATTATTAATAACATCAGCGTACATGGATTACATTCGTTCAATAATTTGTGTCTATTTTCTTCACTTTTCACAGTAAAATAAAATTAAGGAAAACGTGTTAGGATATTCTAGCAAAGTTCATCTTGTAGTAAATCGTTTAATTTATGACAAAATACGTTTATACTCGTCACTCCTGGAAAGGAGAGAGGATTGGTTCGACTTTCAGTTCCTTTAAATTTGACGAATTTATATTGTTTGCGGAATTCGATACAGCTAGCACATTTTTCTATCAAAATACATAATAATTTACGTATTTATAGAGAAATGCCTGCTCTACAAAACGTCTGTTTTACATTTTTATTATTTTAACAAGAAGTACCAGAAAAAAAATGTTAAAGTTGATCTAAAAAATGCTGAAACATCTTAATAAATATCGATTAATTGACAGACAATATTGATTTTTTAAAACAGACGTTTTGTAGTTCATCATTTCTGAACTACGGAAGTACGTTATTTTCTTTCAGGGTTATCTTTCATAATAAAGGTGCTACATGCAATTCCGTTTCGTAAAAATGCATTGAAAACGCCCTATACTGAAACGGAAAGATCGCTCTTAAAGGCTCGAAAATCGTAAGCCCAAACACAGGCGTTCAATTGCGCGCGTCGAGGGGACGTACATACATTTCTCGATATCCCGATAAACGCAGAGATTCTACCATCGCAATAGTATATTACTGGTTAATTGATTTTGACAATTATAATATTTCGCTATGGTATTTTGCTTTTTGTGCTTTTTATCGTTTAGGCCTTATTTCTGTTACTTCATTTTTTATATCATAGATATTTGATTTTTCCGAAATGAGAAGCTTTATTTTATTTATAAAAAGCGCCTCTCAGAAGCTGCGATGTTGAGCGATTATTTTCCCGTTTTAAAGATATTCTTACGGCGAAACGAGTGAATATCACGGAAGAGAATTTAGAATACTCCTATTATTTAATAATTAATTATAATAATTAATAGTTGAAAAATTTTAAAATTATTTTTAAATTAATACAAAATCAGGACCCGCTCCTTATTCGAATACGTGTGAATTACTTTACCACGTGCGTCTCTGTAAGACTGGGCAATCGGTCAATTCAGATCTGCGATACACCGCTAGTGTGGCGGTGCGTAATCGACGGCCGACTAAACGGGCTTTTTTCCGCGACACTTTAGTTATTATGTATGCCACTTCCTTAATTGACATAATATTGACTGACGTTAATAAATTTGAAGTTTAGTATTTGGTGCGCATTGAATGACGCCACGAGTAACTTTTGCGGGGTAAATTCATCAAACTATTATGCTTATGGAATCAAGGCAACCTCCTATACGCATTATTCAGTTCTACCAACCTTGCTTTTTATTACTTTTGACATCGCAAATGTGAATAACCTAGGACAGGTTGGTTTGACTTGCAGTGGAACTCTCGAGCTACACTTCTGCTGACGAGACCCCAAATAGGGTCGAAACAGCTGTACAGAGGATGCCCGAGGAATCCACTGCAATCAAAACCGATTTGCAAGAAAATTTTAAAAACTTTCATTATGCTTCGACAGCACGCATGGCCGCCTTGTACGGGATGACTTATTATTAGGGCCCGGATTAAATAGTTCCGTCGCAGCGATGTCCGTTTGGGAGGCACGCCGCATGATCCGACTTCGATCGGTACGAATTGCATTCAGAATTGCTCGATTAGTCGATACGCTTAAACCGAACTTGTGTTGGAGTAATTATAAAAACTATTAAACAAAATTAATAGGTATTATTTTATCGTAAATATCGTAAACCGCATGGAAAATATTTTGGGAATTTGCCTTGGCTCCGCTGGCTTCATGACGTATTACTGGCGGTACAGTGGACCGCTGTAATTATTGTTGCGCTCATCGCGTAAATTGTGTAGCGAAATAACTGGTAAACTGAAGCAGGGACTATTTAGTCCGGGCCCTACTTATTATATAGCAAACTGTCTTCAATTTGTCAATCCTAATTCAATGTCAGGTCAAAAAGCGATCATAGGATGTCGCTACTTAAACTTTAAATATTTTCATTTGACTGTGCCTCGTATTTTATTCTTATCAATTTGTATTTGTTCTTTACGTTCGCTTTAAACTATAATATTACAGTGTGATTATTTTTATTGCATAGAAGTCGACAAATATTGGTCTATTTGACTGCGAAAACGTGAACTGATTATAGTAAATTTTCTGCAATTTTTTCATCGAATTTTTCTCAGACAATAATAAATTTCCATAATACAGCGTGTAATCGAATAAGTTTCACATATTGTAACCACAACTAATACAAAAGAAAAGAAGCGAAGTTACGATATACTTTTGAAAAAAATGTCAATAATAACTCCGGAAAAATATATGTTTAGTTTTTACATAAAACGTTTGAGAACCGCTGGCTTTGACTTTAAAGCCCCGAACGGCTGAGCGAAATTTACTATTACACGCAATAAATGTTAGAGCAGAAAACCCGCAGATGCGATACAATAAACGTTGAGGCAGGTCATTTATTACTTTCGTACGAAAGAATACGGAGATTCCCAGCTGTTTTTTAAATTAATATTTAAGTAAGATATGCAGATTGCAGAATGTTTACATAATAATTTTATTTCCTTAATTAAAAATAAAACAGTAATCATGAATCCTATCTAACAATAAGTTAAAAAATAGGCAACAATTAATTCAATAAAGATCATATTAAAAGTATTATTGGAACAAAAAGCGCCGAACTTATCATCCCTTAATTTATGATTCTTTATTACATTCAGACTAGGCAAAAAAAAAATTCCGAAAGATCGCGGAGGTACTGTGTGTACGCCTGTTCACAATGTCAGCTGATTACGATGTTGCAAGTGTTCTGTTGAAATTTGCCTTTTTAATTATTACACGTTCTTTATCATTTAATATTCTGAAAGCAAATAGTATTTTATACCTGAATTAAACAATAAACGATCGTACTGTTAAACTCGAGCGATAAAATCGCACCTAATTACTTTATTACAGTAAATGATTTAAGAATGTTCTCAAAACTTAGAGAAAGCGTTAAACGTTTCGATTACACACTGTATAGCCACAATTGCGCTAAGGTTTGCTAAAATAAAACAAGATTGAGTGTATCATTTCATTACTGGATTAAGATAAATTGGATTGTAAGTGCTTCAAACCACTATGACCATAATATGTAAAACAATGGCGCATTAAAAACGTAAGCAATTCAAAATTTGAAAGTTCTGAAACCGATAAAAATAATCAACGCATCATCATACAGAACGAGCAACAATGTTTGAATCTCACATGGCCTTTACTTACTCATTAAATTATTCTGTGTATTTAAGAATGAACAAGACTTCAATCATTGTTGTTTATGTTCTTCACCACATACATATTAAAGTAATTATCATTAGTTAAGTGCTGTTGAACAAAGCAAAGCAACACAGCGCTCATAGAAATTATGCGCATCTTGACCTGGTGCTATGTTAAGATCAATAGTAAACAAAAGCTCGGTTCTCGTTGAATTTAAATACACTGGCAATGCCAAGTGGCTGTTGACCGTCTTGCTATCTCCGGTCACGCGAATCCATCTCAGCAAAGTAATAGGAAGTTCAGACATTATACTGGACGTTAATAACAATTGGTTGTTGCGGCTTTGTGCTCCCTGTAACTTCACACCTGCATAAAATTCTATTAGTTTTTGTTCCAAAATATTAGTATTGCGACCATACCAATGACAGCAAATGAATCATGCAAGATCAAACTTTTGTCTGAAGAGTCTGTGATTGTTACTTCCAACTGTAATTCCTCGAGTGGCCAGCTGTTTGCTTGAGCCACACATTGTCTGGTGGCAGTTATGTAAGCTTCCGGATTAAATAATCCACCTAGCCACACATGGAAACTCTAGAGCAAAAGCGTAATGAAATGAAACACTTTCGAAGAGAACAAATGTAGGTCTTGCTTTTCATAATTCTAATTTGTAATTAACTGATATTACCTGAATTTCCTTTGCACCAGACTCTGATACCAATTGTGAAACTTGCTGCAATTGCTTTACCCTGTTGCTAAAATCTGTTATCCATTGTATCAGCATTGTGCGATGATAATTCGTTTGCTTCTTTTCTCCCTGATAAAATAATATGTGTTAAAACAATGCATTTTATGTTTTATAGTTTTATGTTTTTAATATCAAAAGTAAGCAGTTTACCTTGAATAAATCATTTACAAGATGTTGAATAAGTGTGAATAAGTAAATGTAATCTATTTCAGATCAGTGACAATAAACTAATGTATGTCCAAATAAATTTCTGATAAAGGTAGGCCGTGGAAGATTACATTATTTACATTAAAATATCAGCTAAAGTAAATTTAGAAAAAGATAAGTGTCGATAGAGTTTATTATTTATATCCGAACAATAAAAGGAGGAAAATTGAAGTAGCCATGGGTTAAAACAAACTTAAAGAGCCAATCCATATCAAATCAACCAATGGGTGTTGCTGACATATCTCATTTTAATTTTAATGAATTATCTGTTTCTATATAAATCTGGAAGTACAAAACGATTTTTTCCATATTTTTAGCACTAACACTGGCTTCTACTGGCCGTTTTGTTTAGAAAGAACAGTCACGGTATATTTTTTATATGGAATCGAAAGTTCTATTAAGTCACAATGTCAAATATGTTTTTTCACTTTCAGTTTAATAGGAAGTATAGGCAACTTTTGTTTTGCAAATGAAATACATAGTATATTTTTTAAATATCTATTTTAAAGCATTCTTTCTCGTGAATTCAGAAATGTAACACATGTAGGGGTTCCTATTATTTTCAATGGAGAAAAATTAAAATATCAAAAATGGTGAAATACTGAATTTCTCACTATTCACGTTTATAATATGCTATGAAAATAATAGGAATGATTGAAGTAATGAGGACCAGATCATCATCTGGATTTTTGTGAAGAATTTGTTACGCTGTAATGAAAATCCGAACAATTGGTTCACGGGCAACAGTTTGAATAGTTCCATTAATTTTTATTTGTTATGGTTATTTTATTTGTTATGCCACCATTTATTTAACTGACAAGAAAGACTACCAAAATCTTCATGAAAAAGTTAGGGTTGCCATTTAAAGAAAATATTGATGACGACCCAGCAGAAAAACAAATGCCCATCGAGAAAAGATTTCTTGCACTGAAATGTCTTTTTTTATTAAAACTTTACCTGTTTCAGGATTTTGCAAAAAAAAAGCATTAAACAAAGAAATTATGAGCTTGGCGCGGGACTTTATTTCCACTCTGTATATTATTTCCCTCTTAAAAATGTATGTAAATTATATGAAACCGATTTTGAATCCTTAAACAAATACAACCATTTGTAGAGAAGACACAGAACTATCACTTCTGATATATCTGACATATCACCAAATAGGTATAGAGCACCACACCATTACTATATTGTATTTTGCAAATATCATTGAAACCAACTCATAAATAATAGAATTAAATGACCACAACTCTAGTATGAAATAATATAGAGTTTATCTTACCTGACATATAAGAATAACATCATTGAGGTCATGATTAACATCAAGTAACAATTTTGAACCACAGTTAACTTCTCGCTCGAAGTATCTGTACAACGGATCTTTAATATTCTCAACAGTACGTTTCAGGGTCTAAAAAATAAATAAAACTAAATACAGTTCTAATTACTTAAGAAAGTTTTATACCTGTAGTGATTTAGGCAGTAACTGCAACCATGTTAATGCAGAATTATGGAGAATTTTCATCCAAGACGGGCGGCCGTCAATTTGAGCCGGATCTGTTGGTGAAGCATCATCACTTGTGTATGCTAATTCATCATCATCCTCTAACTGTTGCATCTTCAACAATTTGCCTACCAAATCAGTTCCTTGCGTAGTTAGCAAAACCTGTAAAACATTTGTTATTTTTCAATTTGTGTTGCATTAATTATCTCCAGATATTACTTTTTCAGCATTATTAGGCAGTCCTAGCCAAGCTGGAGTCTGTCTGTCGGCCAATCCTTCTATCCACTTTAAGAAATGATCACGTCTTGTTCCGTCTGGCATTGTAATTTGTCTGTTATCACTGCCATCTATGTTAACAACAAGAGCAAAATCACTTTCAAAACTCTTTGGTGTAAACAAATGAGTCAGGAAGGAATGCAGCAATCTTTGATCAAAACTGTTGTCTATTTTACCACCATAAATAGATTGAGACAATAATGTAATCAATGCGTCCCATGGAACTTTCTCTGGAGGCAAATTAGTGCGGCCCTAAATTCAATACAATAAAAAATCACATCATCGATGTGTACCAATAAAATAAGGACACCTACCATAGCTGTTGCTTCAATCCATGTATCCAAAGTATCACAGGCGACCCTAAGATCTGACTCATTAAACTCATAATGCTTAGCCCAGCCAAGCGGAGCATAACGTAATCGTTCTTGAACAATAGCATGGAACCACGCCAACAAGAAATATAAGCGCGCTCTCTCATTTGGTGCTTTCATCATTCGACTTGCTGGCACCTACAAAAAAAAAAGGAAAACCACAGCTTTATTTATATCTGATTGGATTTAAAATGACTCACGGTGCTGAATGTCCTCAATAA
Source organism: Dorcus parallelipipedus (assembly GCA_958336345.1). NCBI lineage: Eukaryota > Metazoa > Arthropoda > Insecta > Coleoptera > Lucanidae > Dorcus > Dorcus parallelipipedus. The sequence continues at coordinate 19,151,405 of OY284479.1, forward strand.
GTTAGCACGTATTCCAGGAGAAGGCTCGAAAACAAATATTCTTCCTGCCCTTAACAAATTGACTGGAAGTTTAGGATTAATTTCCATAGTCAAGAATAATCTGAAGTTGGAATGTGGTTGCAGGAAATGCAATTTCTTTTCTAGTTGCACTAACCACTGAGGTGTTAAGTGAACATTCTTCAATAGCACCCATCTAAAATGAAAGTTTAATGTACAGTACTCCGCTATTTTATATTTTAAACAAGTCGGGAAAAAAATGAAAATTTTAAATTGTGTAAATACCTGCCAGTCTTGCATGCCATATTAATCGCTCTATCAGCCTGATTAAAGCCTTCAGCAGAACCAATGGCGATACTGGATATTTGCTTATTGAATTCAGCAGCTAAATCATCAACTCGTCCAGAAGCATCGAATCCGGGTACAGAACATAACAACGCCGGAATAGAGGCCTGCAACTCTTCATCAACAACGCTAGCAAAATCAAGTTCCTTTTCTGCATTGGGCATGAAATTTTCACTCAATACAGACGTAACAAACAACTGAGCCGCTGCAATCACTCTATCGGGTCTAAAAGTTTGTATAAGCAGAAGCTGGTACATTGCTGTCCCAATTGGGCTCAATGGTTTATCTTCTGTCCACAATCTAGGTACATTTTGTTCAGGAGTGCTCTGTTGCAACCATGCACCGAACTCTGGCATTTCTTTTATTTTCTCTGGCAATTTCTTAAATGCAGGTAGCCTAGTGAACAGGATTTTTAACAAGCAACAAAACCAAGAATGCAATAGTGTTACCTTGCAGACATAGGAGTCAAAGCTTCTTGTTGCTCGCTAGTTAAGTTTTCTACATAAATAGTATTGGTTGATGTGAACACTCCTTCTTTTCCTCGCAAGAAGAAACTGAACTCTTGATCTAAGTTTGGCTCAATAGGCACGCCTTTCAGATGGATGCGACATAATAGCAAAGCAAACGTCAGTCTGTCTGTGTGTAACATGCCTCTGGCCACTCGATCATAACAAACAGAGAATAAATCGGCTGTAATCACATTTAAGCGAGATTGGTAATCAGAGACGTTATCCAGGCGGGGATTGCTTAGCAAAACAGTACTGAACATGTCCAAAAACATTTTTAAGGAATATTGATAGAGGAAGTGGACCTGGTTTAAACTATCCATAGTGAAGTAGGTGTTACTGCAGGCCTGAAAAAGAAGAGCCAAATTTATTGCTCGCTAACCAAAAGAAATTAGCAAGAGTTACTTGTGATAAAGGAAGATATTGTTGAGAGACAGCTTCAATTTCTGAAATTACTTTGTCTGTCTCTTCAACTTTTTGCCCAATCTCCGCTGCTTCTTGTTTAAGAGTTTCCAAAGTAGTGATAACGCTGTCATCATCCAGAATTTTGTCCTTGGCATCATTAAGAGCTTGCAAGAGTGATTTCTCAAGCTGTCGCAATCTCAAATGGAATTCTCCTAATTGACAATAATGATTATTTTGACTTACATTTTGGACACATTGACTTTTAATCTACACATATAACCAGGCTTACGATTTCGGCCCACGTCACATTTAAATATACTTATTGAAAATTTGCTATGGGCCATGTGATCGCAGTAAATAATTAAATAACATAAATCAAAAAAGTATGTAAGACAATATTTTTCTAATCAGATACTCCCCCACTACCTGCCGTGTTGTGCGAAGTCGGGGAATTTACAATCCAATATGTTCGAAGTGGGCCGAAATCGTAAACCTGCATATAAATGTAAGGCAACTTAAATTTTTCTCTTTAAGCCCAAACTAATTTTGTGCAAAAGACACATACCTTGCAGCTTAAGCAAGTCAGAGCGTTTTTCATCAATGTCAGGCCTCTCTGCCTTCAAGACTTGATTCAAACACTGGCTCTGAAGTGAACTCCTCGTAACTGTGAAGTTTACAAAAGTGACCCTTGAACAAATATCTGGAGGAAATTCAACGGTGGGATCTCTCGTGGACAGGAAAATAACAAATGATGGTGACAGATCTATATCCTGGTCACCTAGTGTTATTAATACACGACCTCCGGTTCTACGCAACTCCCTGTTTAGCACTGGGTTGAGAATTGGATCGTAATTTTCAACGTCTTGAACTAACAGGGGATTTCCAAAACGTAGTGCGGACTCTAAATTCTTTCTGATTGAGTCATCGAGGAAGCTCGTCTTCGTTATTTTTCTGTCTTTGAATTCGTTCATTATGTATTCGGTTGCTTGACCAGAAGGATCGATGATTAATGGATAACGATTGAAGCGCTAGAAAACAATAAAAAATTGAAATTGCATAAAATACCTAATTTATAATTACGATAAAAGCCGCAAAGTCGTTTCACGATAGTTAGAAGGAGATAGCTATATAAAAGTTCTTTGACTTATCGATTGATCGATCGGCATATATTGGAAAAATGAACTGTATGTTCGATTTAAAAAAAAATTACTGTTACTGTCACTGTTCGCAAGGATGCGAAAAAATTCTCACTCTATATCTGATAGACTATTTTTTTCTCTTTACGACTTTAAAAAAATTATAAGAGTTTCGCAATGCGGACTCGAACGTGTGTTGGGAGTGCGGCAGTGGTTTCGATGATATTAAAGTTATTATCCAGTGTAATAACTGGAAAAATGTTTTCTATGGAGCCTGTCGGGGCCTAAATGATAAGAGAGAGTTTCGTATAAAACGCTATATAGAACGTTGCCTAAACTGCGCAGACAAAAGCATCAAAACCAAGGAGGTTAAAGATCCCATAATATCCAAACCGAACACGTTGCCACAAGAGCGCAAGCGTCTAAAATCCGAACTTGGGAAAGCGCAAGCGCATGCGCCTTTAACAGAGACTGCATCTATTGCTACTGGTGCTTCCGACTTGGTACTTAAATAGTGCCATAAGCAGTGAGCACTTGCAGCATCAGGAACAGAAACGGACGATTTACATAATTAATCATAAATTAAATGTATGTCATTAAAAAGAAATTCAATTGAGTGTTATGATAATTCTGCAAAAAGATACTTAACTGTACTCTAAAAATAAAATGGAATACTTAAAACCGAAAATACCACATACGACGAAAACGAAATGATAAATGCTGTTTTAACGACGCCGCTGGCACCCGCTAGCCGCCTTAATGCAAGCGTGACATTTTCGTGCCGGTCTTAGATAATAAGTCACCCATTTCCCAAACTCCAACACATGTCAAAACAGCAAACGTAAATGCAGAACAAGAAAACAACAACACACCGGATACTTAGACCGAAGTTGTGAGAAAGAGCTGAACTCCAGGAACTCTCAGAGCAAAACCATTGTTGGCAAAAAGAAGGATTCTACCCTAAAATCAGTAACAGAGATGGTATAACTTCATTTATACTGACTACTGACTACATCCCAACATGAAAATTGAAATCCTGCTGCATTATCTAAAACCACGTTCTCCGGAGGTAAGATGTGAGATGCTAAAATCAAAGCATCCAGACACTTACTTTTCTTTTAAAGTTGACCTGTACGAAGAGAATTATAACCTAGCCCTCAATCCAGAGGAATGGCCTGCAGGAGTCTATGTGAATAGGTTTTTTCATCCATGCAAAGCAGATTCAAAGAAGACTTATAGCGTTTTTCACTGGGACTAAATTGTGCACTGAGTGTGCACTCAGAATATCTTCATCCCATTTCATTATATGAGAATATTCTGAGTGCGCACTGAGTGCACAATTTAGTCCCAGTTAAAAACGCTATTAGTATCTCGCAATAATCTGAATATATTTTATGTAAATATTCACTCAGTTAGAAACAAACTGCTGGAATTTAAACTAAACTACTCAAAACAATTAAGGGGTCAAGTTTTTAAGCGACTGTATATATTGGAAATTAGACTTTATCTTAATAAAAGTTAGTAATTTCAAAACGCAGGATCTTTACGAACACTAGTTTAAAGTTTGCAATAAACGCATTAACATTATGTAACAAAAATTGAAAATTAACTAAGAACACCCCAAAAACAAGTTATGTAAAAAATTAAGCAAAATTATTGTTCTCAATATTATAACATTATTTTATGAATGTTTTATTTTTAATATCGAGTCGGGCCTCTTCTGGCTTGAATTAAAGCAGCATAGCGTCTTGGCATACTTCGTATTAGTCTTGGGGTGGTGCCTTGTGGAATTTGCTCCCATTCTTCCAAAAGGGCATTTTCTAACTCCCGTAGTGTAAGAGGTGCGTTTTGTCGATTTTTGTCTCGTCCATCCAGTTCATCTCAAAGATGTTCAATGGGATTCATGTCAAGGCTGCACGCTGACCATGGCAATGTGGTGATGTTTTGCTCTTGCAGATATTCAGAAACGATCCTCACAATATATAGGCAGGCATTAAGCGGGAAACACATTGAGGCGGTTGCGGTAGCGATTGCGGTGGCGGTGGCGATCACAAACGTTCACATGTATGCGACAAGATAGATCTGCCAATGAATTTACGTAACTTTACCGTGATCGCTCGCATGTGAACGTTTGTGACCGCCACCGCCACCGCAATCGCTACTGCAACCGCCTCAATGTGTTTCCCGTTTTATCTTGCATTACAATAAAATTCTCACTTGCAGCACGTGCACGAGGTTGTACCTGGATCTGGAGAACCTCATCAACGTAAAGTCGTGCAGTCAAAGCTCCGCTTCTTACGACAACAACATCAGTTTTATTGTCGATCAAAATACCGTCCTAGATCATCACAAAACCACCACCAAACGGTACTCTTTCTTGTATCGTATTAGGAGAAACCGTTCCCCTGGTCATCGCCATACTCGAACCCGTCCATCATTTGATCATAATGTAAACCTAGACTCGTCAGTAAACAAAACTTTTCTCCAATGCCGTACCTGCCAATTATTGTGTTCTTGAGCGAATTGCTTCGCGCTTGTCGCTCATTTCTGGTTAAACGCATTACTTTGGCTGGACGTCTAGACCTCAGGTTCGCTTCTCGAAGTCGGTTCCTCACTTTTTGATTGGAAATTTGTCCACCTGTAGCCCGAAAAAGATCAGTTTGTAAAGTACGGGCTGTGTTGGTACATTTTCGAAGAGCCTGCAAACGTAAAAATCGATCGTCTAAGAGCGTGGTTGCTCTGTGACGACCTTTCCCAAGACGACAAGTAACATTTCCAGTATTCTGGTATCGCTTCCACAGCCTCCATATTACAGACTGCCGTACATTGAGCTGTTCGGCAACATATCGCTGAGTATTGCCTTGTTACAGGAGAGTAACAGTCCGACTGACTTCTATTGGTGTCAAATGTCTTCTTACACCTTGCTCAACTACCATATTGCGTTGCATGGCAGCAGATGTATTAAAGAAAAAAACACTCGAAATCAAATCTGGCAAAAATCACAATTATTTTTACCAGTGTCACTTCAACTGACTCTCTTTCATAATGAGGTTCTGTGACGACTGAAATTTTTCTGAGTAACAAGAGATAATTAAAGCAATAAATTAACCGGCTATCCAAAATTTTTACTCATTTCGTTTAAACGTGGTGAGTGTAAGAAAACTTGACCCCTTAATTGTTTTGAGTAGTTTATTTCTTGCCAGTCACTGCAACTTTATATATTATACAGGCTGTTTTTTAACTTCATACAAAAAATTAAACCACTGAAAGTTGACATACAGGGCCAGTTGTAAAAAGGAGGTTTAAACTGACGCTTAACTGAACCAGGTTCAAAGTGAACAAAATCGCATCAAATTTTATTTATGAATGCATTAATTACCATATGTCATTAAGATCCTATGCGAATTTGTTTACTTTGAACCTTGTTCAGTTGAGTGTCAGTTTAAACCTACTTTGTATAACTGACCCTAAAAGTGATAGAATGAAGCAGTTTTTGTTTAACAATTGATGAATAAATATTAGAGAAAATAAATGTTTTCGGCGAACGATGAAACAGTTTGACAGTCCCTGGCTTATTTTTATTACATAATTTCGTAATCGGAGAAGTATGCTGGTGTCAGCATCGGCTGTTTAAGTGGGTCAGTTCTGAACTGCAATTCGTCGCAAATAACAGTGTTGAAAACATGGCCGAATTTTCAAATAGTGTTATTGTGGACATGATTTTAATTTACGGCGAATGTGGTCAAAATGCGTTGGCTGCAAGACGTTTGTATGCACAGCGTTAACCAGATCGCCCTTTGCCAAATAGCAGATCCTTTGTGTCAGCTATGCAGCGAGCAAGAGGTACGGGAAATTTGTTGTTTGGCGAATTATTCGTGAGGAACCCGTTCCATTTTCAAAGAGTGCAAGCCTGATGTCCGCAGATTACCTCCAACGCATGTGATTTTGTCGGTGGTTACTCCGGAAACAGATGGACAATCCGAACTTTGTTAATAACCAGACTGCGGAAGTTTAGGCATTTGCCTTTTCTATTTGTTAGACACTACTTTGATAGGACCTAGTTATAAATACGTTTCACGTAGTTACTGTTCAAGTGGTAAAGTTTTATAATGCCTATTTTTGCGTATTCACGCATAAATGCCTATTTTAAATAAAAATGCCTATAATGTGCCTTTTTTACTAAAAATTCTCAGGATCAATTTTGAAGTTGCAGAAAATTAGAATTAAAATGATTAACGGCTGAATCTAACCGGAGTATAAAAAAATTATGACTGCGACAATTTCTTAGAACCTTGTACATACTCTGTGTATATCCACCTGAAGAGAATTGCGGCTTTTTTGTTGAAAATGCAGAAACAACTAGCGGACATTGGTACATTTCATTCTATAAATATTTTCTTTGTTGTAAGCTGAATTGCATGGGCGCGTCGCCGTCGCGTCGGTCATTTGATTTTTATTTTATCGGTCCGCTTTAATAAAAAAAAATTTATATTAAAACCGAATGCCTCTTCTTTCGCCCCTGAATTGTACATTTTCCCACGCATGAAATTTATGCCTCATACTTATTATTTAATTCTGTAACCGATTCTAAACAGATAACTTTTCTGGTTACAAGGATTAATTTAGAAATTAAGAATTTAGAAATGATTTTAGTTATTTATTGTGAATCAAATTACCAATAAATAAGAAACATTAAATTTAACGTTCTACTAGTATTATACGTATGTACGCACATTAAAAATTTAAATTAATAAAATATGTTTATAATTTACTTAATTTATTTATTGTAATCAATTCTATTGTATAAATATTTTGGAGACTATTTATACTTTATTTGTGCCTATTTTATATATATGTATGAGCCTTTTTTAGGCGCCTAAAATTGAATTTTTTAGTGCCTAAACTTCCGCAGTCTAATAATAACATTCTCTTCACGAATCAATGTTTACAAGGGACGGTATGTTTAATTTTCACAACATGCATGTGTGGACAGAAGAAAATCCTCATGCAATGCGGCACCGTAGTTTTCAACAACGCTTTTCGATCAATCTGTGGGCAGGTATGTTAAACGGCACTTTAATCGGTATGTTACGTCTCGCGCAGGGGGGGAACTTCGAACATTTATTGTGAGTGAAGGTCACCGTCCGTTGCGTCTAGCGGTTCTAAACATTTCACAAGGAATTGCCGGATGTCGGTATGAATTTTTTTATTTATTTTATTTTATTTTTTTCGTTTTAATTTTGATGCATTCGTGAGAATATCTGTTACCAAATACGCCATTAATTTTTCTGTAGCAACTTGATGTATGTGTCACAGAACATTTTCTGAATGATGACGAGTTGTCAAATTTCATCCTTAAGGATTATACTGTAATGATTCGACGACACCAGTCGGCGTCAGATTGTCTCTTGCGTCACAGCCGTCTAGTCGACGCGCCTTAGGCGACAGCCTAGAGAATTCTGACGGCGGAATAAACTAGACCAGACAGTCCGTCGCCTCCCAGAATGTTCGCGAAAAACAACCCCGGCTTATAAAGCACGCGACCGGGGATGAGAAGGGAATTCAGCGTTGGACAGTTCGGCGTTAAAGTTCGTGTTACATTTTCGCTCGGCTTTTAAAATAAATTACGTATAAGTTTGTAAATAAATTATTGTTTAAGTTAGTGTTAATTAGTTTGCTTTTAAATAAATTAGTTATTAACTATTTCATGTCTTGTTTAAAAATAAAAATTAATAGAACCCGTAAAATCGTTACAATACCTTTATGTCAAGCTGTTCGAGAACAACTTTAACTCACGGTGGTGTGATGATTTTATGTAAACCTTATCTTGATTTCACTACTTCCAATGATATTAACTTACATTCAGTAGAATTACATTGTGAAATAACAGCATTTAGAATCAGTTAGTCTCAATAGATTGATTATTATCGTGTACCGTTCTCCAGCAGGAGACTTTTAACCATATTCAATAATAATAATAATAGTTCATATTCAATATTTTGAATACCCCAAAATGTAAAACTTTTTGAAACTATAATCTTACGAGATTTCAGTACAATATTTAATTCATCGAACAACAAACTAGCATCTTTCACAGATTTATTAAATTCATTTATGTTCACTTACACTATACATGCACCTACGAGATTAAATAACTTTGACAATATTCTCATTAATTTCCATGATAATTTCACATCTTTCATGGTCCCTCAGACCACAAAGACGTCCTAATCACGACAAACATATCCCCATCAATTGCCAAATCAAATCATATAACAAAAAAATACTTCAGTGAGAGTGGATTTACCAACTTAATTAATCAATTGGACCTAATTGATTGGAGTTTCATAAATGACCCCAACACCAACGTGAATATTAAATTCCATACTTTTGTTGAATTGTTAGTAAGCCATATTGTAACGATTTTAAAGGTTCTATTAATTTTTATTTTAAAACAAAACACGAAAATGTTAAACAAATTTATTTAAAAACAAACGAATTAACACTAACTTAAACAATAATTTATTTATAAACTTATACGTAATTTATGTTAACAGCCGAGCGAAAATTTATAACGCGACTTCAATTCTGAACTGTCAAATGCTGAATGAATTCGAACTCACCGGCCGCGTGTTTTATAGCCGGGGTTGTTTATCTGGGACATTCGAGTGCGCGACAGAAAGTCTCATATTGATTCCATCACTGACGTGATGTCGAAGCGTCCGAAGCTTCTCGTCTAAGACGCGTCGGCGATGACGCATCAGACGGGCTGGCACCGCAATCGTCACACTGCCCCCTTCTTAAAAAACGTTTAGTCTCGGAACGTTCCTCGTGATAGCCTTGAAGGAGAATGTCGAAATCGGCATGCTGGTCCCTCTTTACAACATCCGGTCTGGAAGAAATAGCAGTCTACGGTTTTCCTACTGCTAACAGCTGCCTGTGGGTGGTGACTGCAGACTAGAACTTCAATTCCCGTTCCGTTGAAGATTACTTCTATCATGCTGCGAACGACCCTCCAGTCCAGCCCATCTAGTCCGCAGCCTATCTTGGGAATGGCTAATTTCGTCTCCTTGCCTTCCACCAGCTGTCTCTTCAGGCTCCATAAAGCTCTCCAAATACTGCGATAGTCAGGCTTACCGCTTGATTACCGCTTGATGTCTTCTTGGTGACTAAGTAGTACACGTGTCGTCTTCGTTCCGCCTCCGTGTGTATGATCTGCAGGCTCTTGCCCACCATGGGGTGCTGTCTTAGGAGTTCCTCGACCTGACCAAATTTCTTCCGAAAGACTTGGGCTATCCCCTTGGACATCCTTAGGTGTTCTGCCACACAGTGGGCCAGACTGTACTCTGGTGATACTTGAAAAAGGTCTTGCTGTATCTCTGTGGTCACTCCGAATCGCGCCTTACTTCCTGTGGCGTGATGAAACATGAAGGTTTCGAAGTTTACTTCGGAACCTTGCGTCCGTTGTACTGTCCCTTCATTTTCTTCTCCGTTGTAAGGAGCCATTCGGTTGAAGTGGATAACTTTGGGTTTGCCATGCGGAATCTTCCTGATGCGGTAGATGACATCGTTGATCCATTTCATCACTTTGTAAGGACCTTCCCAAGATGTCTGCAGTTTTGGCGACAGCCCTCGATGTCTTTGAGGATTATAAAGCCAGACCAGCGCTCCAGCTTTGTATCCCCCCATTCTGAGCATTGATGTCATAATGCTCCTTTATTCGGTCGCTGGCTGTTGTGACGCACTTGATTGTGAATGTCGTCCATTTTTCTGCGTAGACCGCTCACGTAGTCTTCGTCGGCAGGGATTTCGCCAGGCTTCACGCCAAATTTCAGATCGCAGGGCAGTCTTGGCTCTCGCCCAAATACCACTTTTGCTGGAGTCTCTCCTGTTGTCTCATAAACGGACGAACGGTATGCCAGTAGAAAAAGGGGAATGTACGTGTCCCAGTCTCTCTGATGATCGGACACTACCTTGGACAAATGTCGATTGATGGTTCTGTTGAATCTTTCCACCATTCCGTCTGACTGCGGGTGAAGTGCAGTGGTTCTAGTTTTCCGGACGCCGAGCAGAGTACACACGTTCTTGAATAAAGCCGATTCAAAGTTCCTTCCTTGATCTGAATGCAGCTCCATGGGCGCGCCATACCGGCTGATCCATTCTCGGACAAGGACTTCAGCAATGGTTATCGCCTCTTGGTTTGGTAGGGCGTATGCTTCAACCCACTTGCTAAAGTAGTCCATCACCACGACAATGTACTTATTTCCACTATTCGTTTGTGGAAATGGGCCGGCTACATCTATGGCAACTCTCTCAAAAGGACTTCCCACGTTATACTGTTTCATAGGAGCCTTGCCTCGTCTGTGGGGGCCGTTACTAGCTGCGCAGACTACGCACTTCCTACACCAGTCCTTTACATCTTCCTTGCAGTTCACCCAGTAGAATCGCTCGCGCACCTTTTCCATAGTCTTCTTGATTCCCAGATGCCCTCCCGAAGTTCCATCGTGAAGTTCCCTCAGAACTTCCGGCACCCTATTCTTGGGGATCAGTAACTGTGTCTTCTGTTCCGTGCCTTCCTGGTTTTCGATGGTTCGTTTCAGAAGACCATGATCCAGCACTATGGAGTCCCACTGCGCCCAGTACGATTTCACGGATGGTGCACACGGTGCTATCTCTTCCCAAGTAGGCCTTGCCTCCCTACTTTTCCATTCCAGCACCAATTTCAAATCCTGATCGTTCTCCTGGTCTCGTCGCAATTCTTCACCTTGCCATTTGTCGTCTACGATGGCCGCCCTCGCAGTCGTGGCCACTTTCTCCTCCAGCCGACTACAGTGCTTACAGTCTTCGGCACAAGGTCTTCTCGACAAAGCATCGGCATTTCTATGGCTAGTTCCCGCCCGATGCTGGATTTCAAAATCGTATTCCTGAAGTCGTTTACTGAAGTAGCCAATCACCTTCTCTTGCCCTTCTTGGATCTGGGACAATACGCCACCGATACCAACATTGCTAGCGTCAGTGTCCACGATGAACTTGCCTTCTGGGAGAGGGTAACCTAGAATAGGAGCACTTATCAAGTACTGTTTTAGTTGTTCAAAACTAATTTGGCAATGTTGGTCCCATTCAAACGGACGACCTTCTTCGGTGAGTTTTGTCAACGGCTTAGCGATGTCCGCAAATCCGGGAACATAGCGACGATAGTAAGTGCATAGGCCTAGGAAACTCCTTATCTGGTGTTTATTCTTGGGAGTTGGCCAGTCCTTCACGACCTGAATCTTCACTGGGTCCACGGCGATTCCATTCCCATTAACAATATGGCCTAGATAATTCACTTCCTTCTGGAATAGGTGGCACTTCTTGAGACTAAGCTTTAGTCCAGCTCCGCGAAGCCGCTGGAACACTCCTTCCAGGTTCTTCAGATGGTCGTCGAAAATTTTCCCCACCACAATTATCTTGTGTTTGACTATGTCGGTTCTTCCCTTAGGTCCATTTTCTACCTCTTGATACTGACAGATCAGGTTCTTCGCTTTTGTCTTTTGTTCTGGAGTCAGTTCCTGGGCCGTCGACATGACCATTTCCAACAACTTCTTCGGGACCTTCGTCTCTTGTGCGTTTGCTTCTATTTGGCGGGAGATGGAGGATACCATAGCACAGCTTCCCAAGACCGTACCTTTCTTGATGTTGACAGCGAAACAGTTCACATTCATTAGGCGGACTGGTATCTCCTTCCTCGCTGTCAACAACATTTTTCCAACGAGAACTCCTTTTCCAATCTTCTGATCGTCGGTATTGGGTTCGACCATAATGACTTGCCCATCTTGGAAAGCGCCATTCAGGTTCGCGTCAACTATAACCTCGGTTCTGTTCATCAGACGGGCTGGCACCGCAATCGTCACAATATAGACACCACCTTTCCACTTGTAACTTATCGTCCCCATAAGAGCCGTAAACAAAGCAACTGGTACACACCAGATTTACATAAACTCAGCGATACATTATTAAATGAAATGTGGCATGCAACAAATCTTGCCTGCTAAGGTAACACAGTATACAGGTTGAGTTTTTAAGCGCCCTTTCTTCCATAGCTCATTTATAAAACGAGATAGAATTTTTTTCTTTCACAAGGGCATTCTACCTATTGAGCACTATAACCTGAAATTATTCTGATACATACAGAGTGTTATGTAAACTAATGGCAGCATGCATCGGGATTTTTTTTAAGTGGAACATCCTGTATATTTTCTTATAGAAAGACATAGCACTTGATCTTCTAAACAGTAGCACATAAAATATTTATATTTATTTAACCAACTTAGAGTAAATAAATATTTTGTTGAAAACGATCTGATTTTCTACTTCTCTTGAAATACTTACTGTAAACGTGTCGTTTGTCGTACAGCAATAGAAATGGGTAGTATTATAAATTAAAGTATAAGGAATAACCTAGATATAAATTCTTTTAGTTTTATTTGTTTTTTCAAATGTTCAAGCCTGTGCAATTGTCAGATTTTCAAACTGCCGTTATTCAATTTTTTTTAAAATGAAACCCTCCCTATCTCTTTTCACGAATAGACAGTGTTCATGTTTCTCTTCAATTTAATTATAGGTTTTCTGTATCTAATCCTTACAGTTTTTTGCTACAATAAACTTTTAAATTTTTACTCTAAAATCAATATTAAAAAGTTCTTTAACGTACCGTATTTTAATTTCTTTAACACAGCGCCCTCTATTTCATAAACCAGATAGATAAATTCAATATTTACAATTGATTACAGACTCTGATTACATTGTAATCATCGTATTTTTGTTATAATACAATTCTTTTACTTTGTTGTAATTAACAATTTTTAAAATTGATTCGATGTAGTTCCTAAGCTTCAGTTGTCTTAATTAACATTTTTGATTGAATAAAATCTGAATACTGGAACAAAAAAAATGATTAGGTTATAAATTTATTATTTGTATAATTTTTTTAAGTAAAACAATTTTTACATTAAGGTAATTATTTGCAAACACTGATGATTTCATTTATTGTGTCAGATTTTATTAAATCAAATGTTAATTAGAACAATTGAAGCTTAGGAACAATAATGAATCAATTTTAAAATATTGTTAATTACAACAAAGCAAAAGAACTCTATTGTAACAAAAATACGATGATTATATTGCAATAAGAGTCTGTAATTAATTGTAAACTTGATATTATCCATCTGTTTTATGAAATAGAGGGAGCTGTGTTAAAGGAATTAAAATACGGTACGTTAAATAACTTTTTAATAATGATTTTAGAGTAAAAATGTAAAAAGTTTATTATAGCAAAAAAACTGTACGGATTAGATACAGAAAACCTATAACAGAATTGAAGGGAAATACGAACACTGTCTATTCGTGAAAAGATAGGGAGGGTTGCATTTAAAAAAATTGAATAACGGCAGTTTGAAAATCTGTCAATTGCACAGACTTGAACATCTGAAAAAACAAATAAAACTAAAAGAATTTATATCTAGGTTATTCCTTATACTTTAGTTTATAACACTACCGATTTTTATTGCTGTACGACAAACGATACGTTTACAGTAAGTATTTCAAGAGAAGTAGAAAATTAGACAGTTTCCAACAAAATATTAATTAAAGGACTCCCCACACCGACGCGAAACTTTCGCCGCCGCTACTGTTGCGAAACCGCAGCGGACCAATACAGGGTTACAACTAATTAAAGGCTCACCATGGAGATCTCGTAAACTATAAGAGATACAAAGACGGTTAAATTACAAGAAAGTTGCGCTATTTTGGGGTCTATAAAAATGTGCAAAGAAATTTCTCCTATCTTTATTCATTTCCGAAATTTCTTCAAAAAACTGAAAACTTTCAATTTCGAAAATCTTGAATATCTTGTTTATTTATCAAGATAGAGTCACAAAATTCTGTAATTTTACACTTAATTCAATGGACAATCTAATACAGTCAAAATAAATAGGCTAGGATTGACAGTTACGCAGATACGACTGTCAACTGTTTTTTTTCTTATGGCCGCTATCTTAGATTTTCGTACCATGTGATGCAAAAATAAAATCTGAATACGACGATATGACACACTTATGCTTTTGTTTTAAAACAAAATATGAAATTACTAAGAAATATTTTAGAAAATTTTTAATCTGGTAGGCGGGTGTTTATTGCCAACAATTGTTATACGACATTTGCATGTCAACACAGAACGTTCTCATTTTTCAATTACCTACATTAAACACAAATATGGTTAGATTCACTAATTCTGAAAAGAAGGATATGTACGATATGTACATTCGCAATTATAAAAATTCTGTTCTTACTGCAGAATGTTATGTTGAAAGATTTCCAGAGCGAATTCAACCACACCGAACGTATTTTAGGAGATTGGAGAAAGATATGAAAGAAGGGAGTTGAAAGAAAAAACGAACTAAATATGCTAAAACAGGTACTGATAATGAAATTAATGTACTTGCGTACGTAAATCTAAATCCCGAAATTTCTACTACGCAGTTGTCGAGAGAATGCGGCATTACTCAACAGGGTGTTTCCAAAATTCTAAGAAAGCATAAGTATCACGACTTTAAGTATCGAATCGTTCAAGCGTTGCATAGAGATGACTACCAAAAACGGATCAATTTTTCTACATGGTTTTTAAATAAATTAAATAATAGAGCAGATTTTTCTAAAATTATTTTATGGACCGATGAATGCACATTTACTAACAATCGATTATTTAACAGGAGAAATACACATCATTGGAGTGTAAATAATCCTCACATAATACGGGAATCCAGATTTAAAAAAAAATACAGCGTAAATGTGTGGTGCGGTATGTTGGGAAATAGAATATTAGGACTTATTTTTTAGTTAATCGCTTGGACGGACAAAATTATCTGAATTTCCTCCAAGAGGATTTGGAGGAAATGCTTGATCAATTACCTTTGGCAGATATCAATAATTTATGGTTTCAACATAATGGTGCACCAGCCCATATCACTCGAGTAGTTCGGAATTATCTAAATTTTAAATTTGATACTAATTGGATAGGGAATAGGCCTATACAATGGCCACCAAGATCGCCCGATCTTAATCCTCTGGATTATTTTCTTTGGGGGCATGTAAAAAGTATAGTATACAAAAATACTTATAATAATGTGGAAGAAATAAAAATGAAAATAATAGAAGCAATTAATTCTATCCCTCCAGAAATGGTAGAAAGAGCAGTGACAAATATTCAAAACAGAGTAACGCAGTGCATTGCCAAAAATGGTGGTCATATTTATTTAATTTTCTTAGTATACATAAGTTACGTTTTATTATTCTGCACACTCTTTGTTTTTTCTTGTTGTTTGTTAACATTTTTATGCATAAATATGTAATACATACTGTAATTGAATAAGATTTGTTGATTTAATAATAATTTTAATTTTTAATATTTGTAAGCATCCACCTACCAGATTAAAAATTTTCTGAAATATTTCTTAGTAATTTCATATTTTGTTTTAAAACAAAAGCATAAGTGTGTCATATCGTCGTATTCAGATTTTATTTTTGCATCACATGGTATGAAAATCTAAGATAGCGTCCATAAGAAAAAAAACAGTTGACAGTCGTATCTGCGTAACTATCAATCCTAACCTATTTATTTTGACTGTATTAGATTGTCCATTGAATTAAGTGTAAAATTACAGAATTTTGTGACTCTATCTTGATAAATAAACAAGATATTCAAGATTTTCGAAATTGAGAGTTTTCAGTTTTTTGAAGAAATTTCGGAAATGAATAAAGATAGGAGAGATTTCTTTGCACATTTTTATACACCCCAAAATAACGCAACTTTTTTGTAATTTAACCGTCTTTGTATCTCTTATAATTTACGAGATCCCCATGGTGAGCCTTTAATTAGTTGTAACCCTGTATACACGGCGGTATATGGACCTGCTCACACCGGGACACGCGGATTACGCAACGGTCGCGGCAATGCAGCGTTGTAATTGTCTAACGCTGCATGCACGGTTTTTTCCGCCACCGCTGCAGTTTCGCGTATATTAAAAATGGCGTTAATAGAATAATTAATCGAAATTGTTAAGCTGTATCATATCATTTACGATTTAAGTCATGAAGACTGCAAAAATGTGAGGAAAAAGGACAAGGTTTGGGAGCAGAGAGGGTTAGAGCTAAAAGAAAATTGTAGGTTTGCTTATATATAATACCGTATATTCAATCGAAAAAAAAAAAAAAAAACTGTAGCAGGCTTTGAAAGTATATCCTAGTCCATATACAGACGAAAAAATCGCGTGAGCACTACGAAACTTTCGCGTTGGTGTGAACAGCGAGTTTCGCTGCCGTACCGCCGGCGAATTTTTCGCAGCGGAAAGTTTGCGTCGCGAAAGTTTCGCGTCGGTGTGGGGAGTTCTTTACTCTTAGTTGGTTAAGTAAATATAAATATTTTATGTACTACTGTTTAGAGGATCCAGTCTTATGTCTTTCTATAAAAAAATATACAGGATGTTCCATTAAAAAAAACGCTGCATGCTGCCCTTATTTTACGTAACACTCTGTATGTATCAAAATAATTTTAGGTTATAGTGCTCAATAGGTAGAATGTGCATGTGAAAGAAAAAAATTCTATCTCGTTCTATAAATGAGCTATGGAAGAAAGGGCGCTTAAAAACTCACCCTGTATGTGAAAAAAATTGATTTTTGAATTTACGCATATTCTTTTAATTTACTTATTTTGGTTGCAAAAGTTATGGTACTACCGTTTTCTATGTATGTTCCACATTTCGTTGCTATATCTTTAAAAATGAGTAAACGGCCCTGAAAAAAAGATAAAAAGTTATTTTCCTCCAAGCTCACTTTTCATATATATTGTTTTACCTCAGCAGGCAAGAAATAACTCCAATATTCAAACAATGTTAAAGACATCAATCTGAATACAAATATGAACTAATACGCACTAAAAGAAACTATTTCACAAATTATATTCAACAAAACAATTTCAACCATTATGGCGTACTGGAATATTATAAATAGAAATCGAACACTCAAGAAATCTCAAACCCATATTGACATAGATCCCATTGAGTTTAATGATTTCTTCATTAACATACCAAAAAAAGTTAAGTCTTCTATAGTTTCATCACAAACGAACATTAGCTTTATAGTTTCATCACAAACGAACATTAGCTTATTCATTGTATCCAAATTTAATTACCCACTGTTTTAATTTCCGAAATATTACCTTAAGGCCCGGTCTTGTCATCGCCAATTAACTTTATCTGTCGATTTATTCCCATAGTAATAATTGTGATCAGAACCGTTGCTAAGAGAATAAACCGACCGATAAAGTTAACTGGTGATGAAAAGACCGGGCCTTAATGAGGCGCGAGACATAATCAACTCATTGAAAAACAAAAAAGTACTGATTTCCTAGCAACCCAGCAATTCCTAGGGAAGATCTTATTTTCTTTGCAAACGATACAATTAGCACAGTTAATTCCAACCTACCTGATATATTGAAACAAATGGACGATAGTGTTAAAGAAATTGTGGGCTGACTTCACAGGAATGAATTAACACTAAATCAAAGTAAAACCATCAAAATGTTATTTACACATAGAGTCATTACAGATTTTGACAATCCTCAATCAGCTAAATTCCCAGGATTACACTTAGATCCCCATCTAAACCGATCTGCTCATGTTGACAATTTAGCATCAAACATTTCTAAACATATTTTCCCCTTGAGAAACTTAAAAATTCTCTTAACAATATGTCATTCACTTATAGTCTCACATAGGAGTTACTGTTTACTCGCCTGGAGTTATGCATCTCAATCGTCAAGAATCTTTGGATTACAGCGTAAAGCAGTAAGAATAATTGCCGGCCTGAATACAGCTCTCTGTATTAAAGAGAGCTGTGGCTAGGATGATGAAAAACAGAAATTCATAAACATACAGCTACTCACTCTTCCATCACCGTTTATCTTCCATTGCCTAATTCACATTTAAAGACTTTGGATAATAGGATAAAAGAACAAAAAAAAAACAGCATAAAAATTAACAAAAAGAAGTGAATACGTTCAAATATTTAGAAGTGGTAATAAATGTTGTGGGATATTTAAAAGACAAACTAAATGAAAGGATCGGTAAAACGGGAAATTATACAACATAAAAAATATAAAATTAAAATTAAATTTCTGAGCAAAGAAAATCCCTAGAGCAGTGAAAGCTGAGGTAGTCGAAAAGGTAGTTGAACCCATATTTACATAAATGGGAGGGAATCATGTTGCCGTGTTGGATAGAGGTTGTATCTGCAATTTTTAAATTTTGCGTTAAATCTTTAAGCAAAAAGGAAATACAGACTGTTAAAGCAAATTGTCGTAATATTGTTAGCGAAACAAAGCACAATAGCATAAGAACATTGAGAATAAATTTCAAATGGGAAACGCGGGAGATAAATACACAAAATTTTAATTTCTACAAAACCTTACTTTTTGTAGGTACGACCTCTATACTAACACTTAACAGGGCAGCATGGGCGCTTAATGAAAAAGTAAAAAGTAAACTGAAGTTTTCTAAGAAGAAATGAAGGAAAAAATCGAGACAAAATAAAAAATAATACATTAGTTTTAAACATTGTCGATTGGATTTACGTTTACGTTTGATAGATAGCGCATATTTGAACTCTTGAACTTTGTATAATTTTCATTCACTATTCATTCTGATTAATCCCAACCCGTGTCACCCACATAAATATGCGTATCAAAAAGTAAAAGTAGGTGCATATAATGCAAACTTACTTTAAGCATGATGGCATTTTCGGTACACAAATCGTCAGAAGGTAAAGCATTTGCTTGCCAACGAAGTCGCTCATCCGGATTTGACAAATACTCAGTTCTTGCAATATCAGCACGATATGGAATGCCAGCTTGAGTTAAATGCTGGCACCAGGTTGTAAATAGATTTTGACGGTACTGTAACAATACAGACTTGTCATTTGTTAAAAATAATTGAACAAAAATAGATATCTTACATGTTGATCAAAATATCCACCATATGCGATAAAAGCTGACGATAACAAAACATCTCCAATAATTGTTGACATCTGGAATCTAAACGTTTCGCTTGTAGCCTCCCAACGTGTACGCTCAATAACCAAAGACTTGATTAAGGCAATGGAACGGTCAACTTTAGCCTGTACATTTTCAAGATCGCTCTTAATAGCTTGAGCTTGTGCTATAAGTTGAGCGTATTCTTCTTTGTAAGAAGATATGCTGTGTTCCAGTTGGCTGATGAGGGCCTTAATTTCATCACCGCGTTTCTTGTTTGTTTCTGCTTGTTTTTCCAGTGAGTTTAATTCCTCACGAAGCGGTTCAACTTTTTTCAACATGTCTGCGTATTCAATCTGTGAAATATAGAAGGTGCAAGTGTTTTTCTTTTTCTCTGATTTAAAAAAAAAATTATAATATTACCTGTGCTACTGCCCATTTAACTAAGGGACCGCAAGCATTGCTGGCATGATTGACCTTTTCGAAATTGTAATCTGGATTACTCAAGTAGCGAGACTTCATTTTGTCACGCACTTCATCACTGAAAATTGATATCGTATTTTTTTATATGTCATATATTACATTGATTAAGACCAATATGAATCTCGTAAACGTAAGGAATGTGGATATAATTAAATTAAAAAAAGGCTACTTCATTCTCTATCAAAGCATGTATTCTATTCTAAATTATCCTGAACAGAAAATTTTCAATTTCAAAAGAGTTATTTATTATTAAAT
This sequence comes from Dorcus parallelipipedus, assembly GCA_958336345.1. Classification (NCBI taxonomy): domain Eukaryota; kingdom Metazoa; phylum Arthropoda; class Insecta; order Coleoptera; family Lucanidae; genus Dorcus; species Dorcus parallelipipedus. The sequence goes on from OY284479.1 coordinate 19,171,594, forward strand.
AAAGATTTTCGGCAATTTCATATCGACCAGCTTGCAGACTCGTTTGAAATGGTTCTCTATTTTAACCAGTTTTATGCTTTTTAATTTCATTTTCTGATAGGATTTGCTTCCATATTTGGTTTATACCACGAGAGCAATAAAAACCCAAGTCAAAGATACTCTTGGAATGTGATTCTGTTGTCTTTGTTAACTTGATACATTAAAAAGTAATAGTATTTTATGTACTATGTTTCTTTTTCATTTATATTTTCATTTAGATATGCTATAGAAGAAGAAGTTCAAATTATAAACTAGTGTAAGATTTAAATGAGAAAAATATAAATATATGCGAGATTTTTGTTGTTTTGATAGGTAAATAGCACGTTTTCTTTTGAATTCAATTGTATGCGACACTTGCTTTTTGTTTAAATTTTCATTAAGAAAATTTGGAAAAACTGAAATTAGATTTATGCGCACACATTAGATCTGTTTGTTATCCTTCACTAATGTACACTAGTGTACACTTATTTTGCGAAATATGCTTTAATGAAGCCTAAATTCTTTGATGATGTGTCTTTGTGTCAGTTGTCAGTACAAATCATACTCATTCATACTGACATACCACACAAACATTTCAAGTTGCATTAAAGCGTATTTTGCGAAAAAGTATGCATTGGTGTACACCAGTGCAGGATAACAAACAGAACTATTAAGTTAGCTTAGGTTCAATTATTGTATGCTGCATAACCAAAGGAATGTATACCTTTGTGTAATTGGTCTGTTATTAAGAGCGATCTTTTCGTTCGAGGAGCGGCGGTTTTTGTACTCCCCATAAAATCTTTTCTACCACTATAAAACTAATAGGGGAAGTGAAATCTAACAAGGATAGAGTGTCCCGCCCTCGTTATCTCGTTGTCGATATGCTATACATTATAGGTCATAAATATTTTGTTAAGTATGCGATTATGAAAAAAGCAAGCATGCAAGGAAGTAAGAGAAAAAATGGAAGTATTAGTATTAGTATATTAGTATATCGGGTATTCAATTTGAATTGCCCAACATTGCTAATTTTAAGATTGAATATGATGATGATTTGACATCCTTGTCGCACACATGAGCTAACGCTACAGATACTCGCCATTTCTCTCACATGTTGATATCAATCGAGAATGCAGGAAACATAAGGCAGGGTGAGTTTAGCCTATCAAATCATTGCACTCAAATATCTTACAGTGTCGCCAATTTTCGTGAAACAAATTTTCTAAAAAAGGTAGTAAATTTGGGCATGTGGGTCTGGGAAATTGTTTGAAAGCATGGTACACAGGTACACTTCTTGATTCAAATCATGCTGATACACAAAAATTCATTAACCAAATAAAGTGCACATATATTTGATATAATTTATCTGTACTAGTGCCGGTGTGCTGCTGATTAAGCATCTAAGAGCACATTAGTTAGCTTGCTTCTAGTCGTTCTAGACGTTCTTGTTGTTTTGTTTATTCAATTTTATATGTGCAATCTTAAATTTTGTAGGCCGTATATCCATTTGCCTTGAAATCTCTTAGTCATTTCGAAAATGAATACATTACTTTTCTTATATATATCAGTTCTACTACTGCTTTGTTTGTAAAAATAAACATTCACATTAGAGCCTTCACTTTGCATCAAAGGCAATTTTCTATTTCCCAAGTTAAATAGTAGATTATATTATAAGTGAGAGATGTGCAAAATTATACATGAGTGAGAATTTTGGCTCAGGAGTGTATAATTGCATTTTTCAACATTAAAGAATCTTGAAAAGATAATTTTGAAGTGACATTACTTAAAACGTCAAGCAGACATGGTCGGTCGTCATGGATAATTGATGATAAACACTACGGAGTGACTAAAATTTAATTTTAGTCACTCTGTAGTGTTTATCATCAATTATCAATTATATTATAAAATTTAATTTTAGTCACTCCGTAGTGTTTATCATCAATTATCCATGACGACCGACCATGGCTGCTTGACGTTTTAAGTAATGTCACTTCAAAATTATCTTTTCAAGATTCTTTAATGTTAAAAAATGCAACTGTTGGACAAAACGTCGTATATCACACGTGAGCGAAATGCAATTATACACTCATGAGAATGAGAATTGGCTCACTCGTGCTGCGACTCATGTATAATTTTGCATTTCTCTCACTTATAATATAACCTACTATTTGAAGCGACATTATTTAAAACATACTAGTCAAGCAGTCATGGTCGGTCGTCATGGATAGTTGTTGATATTGCACTATGAGTGACTAAAATTAAATTTTAGTAATAGACTAAAATTAAATTTTTGTCACTAGCGTGGAGGTAGTAATGACTGGAGACCGCAACTGCTATCCTTGCAATGTAAATTTTGTGGACGAAACCGACACCGCACAAACACCTTTTATGACCCTATTTATATTTCCCGCCCATGCAGAAGTAACGAAATTTTATACCAGTTTATGGCATCATTGGCGTCGGACGTTTGGGTTGTTTCAATAGTGTTTACCACTGCGTTTACCTAGTGATCTGTTTTGTGTTTTCCTTCATTTCATATTGATTAATCAATTTAATTACATATTAGTGCGTTTTTGACTTATATTTCAGTAGTGCGATTTTATTATTTTTATTATTTTTTTTTATTATTATTTTATATTTATTTCATACCTAAGACATAATTTTTGCAATTTCTTCTAGTACATTGTCATATTTTATCCTTAACAGTAAACAAGAATGGTGAGCTGTAAAATTTGTAAATTTTACAGAAAAATTTACTGCTTACGTGAAAGAATTAAGATTTTTTAATGTTAATCAGCTAGTAATCTCGTCAAATCGTAAAACAGGTTTTCTTGGCTTTATAATTGGATTACATGGTGTGATTAATATCTATAATAATTTTATTTAAAAAAATAATGCTCCTTTTTACCGGTTTATAAATGCAGCTAAGATCACTTAGAAATGTTTTTCAGTTCAGTGAGGTCTTTAGGAGGTTGTAATGATAACCCAACTTGCCGCCAATTCAAAAGTGCTTATAAAAAATTACTCTTACACGCTGAATTAGCAGATAGAGGCGTTGGAAATTGTATTTCTCTGCAACAATCGCCGATTTTAAATTGTTCTTCTTCTAGAAAAAAAACCCTGAAAAAGTGATAAATGCTGATCATTCAATTTATATTAATACTTTGAGTGAAAGTAATGAATTAGATGGAGCTGATTTATTGCTAAGAGAACATAATTATTTCTTTAAAGAAAATTCACTATCTAATTTTGCAGAAGAAGTAGTTATATATATTGCTGGATTTGTATCGAAAATCTATTAAATGTGAAATTTGTATATCATCACTATTTGGCATAAAAGAAAATTTAATGGGTAGTTTGATCGACTTCAAATCTCGAGGAAGATTAAGCTATCCTAGTGATAATGTTATTTATATTTGTGTGAAAGTTGAAAAGAGTTACAGCATAAATATTACCGCGTTGATGGAATTAAAATTAGTTTGTTGGAATTATTTTCCAATAAAAGTGTTTTTAAAACCAGACAACATGAGCACATTTTGCTTTTAATTCAATAGTGATAAATGTTTATTTAGATATAAGTAACGTGAAAAAAACTCTTGATTCAGCAGCCAATTCTTTTTAATAATTTTTTTTTAATTACATAAACGTTTTCAGTACAAATTTGTGCCGTCTTCAGATGTAGCTACAAGATAACAATTGGAACGGAACAACAAATTAAATTTCTTGGATATTGAGATTATTAGAACAGAAAGTGGGAAATTGAATACTAATTAGTATAGGAAGGAAACGTGGTCTGGCAGATACCTTAATTATGAATCCAATCACCCAAAACAACATAATAAACAACTTAGTTGATAGGGCAATACTACTTGCAGAAACAAAGTTCCATCACAGTAATTTAGAATTAGTTTTAAAAAAACCTTGATTTCTAATAACTATCCTGTAAATTTAATTATTACTATAATTAACAGAATCATTTCAACAGAAAAGAAATAAGAAACAATCAATAAAGATACTAATAAAAAACATTTCGGTTTCACTTATATTAGGACTTATTAGGACTAAAATCTTCAAACTTTAAATATAATTTTTTCAAAAACACAAAGGCTAAAATTCCTAAAAATAAAAATTCCAATTTGATTTATCAAATTAATTGTAAAGACTGTGATAAATGTTATGTTGGGCAAACTAAAAATCATTTGAAGACCCGAATATACAGTCATAGTTATAATATTAGTAAATTAAATTCTGAAAATACTGCTGTATCAAATCATGTCATAACTAATGGTCACAAACCGGACTTTGAAAATGTTAACATTCATAAAGAATCTCACCAGTTTAAGAGGAATGTGTTGGAAATGATTTATACAACTGAAAATAAGAACAATGTAAATTATAAATCCGACTGTAACTCCCTTAGCAGTAGATATTTATCTATTATTGACAAATTATAGTAGTGGCCATACTGGCGACCGCGGACTTTGGACAAGTTGAAAAATATTAACGCTGTTTAATTCTCAGTCAGTGTTCGCCAGTGGCCAAATTAGGCACATAATGTTGACTCGAATTGTCAGTTACCTTTCACAATTTGTTACTTTTGTAAATTGATTTTTGTTGTTGTTATCTTGTAGCTACATCTGAAGACGGCACAAATTTGTACTGAAAACGTTTATGTAATTTTAAAAAAATGGCTGCTGAATCAAGAGTTTTTTCCACGTCATTAATTAACAGCAGCCAGGAATCTTTGAAATATTAATTTAGATATAAGAATAAAATATAGTTGTAAAAATATTTCTAATAATACTGAAACTATCCGAAATAGCTGTAAAAAATTAATACATTTTAAAGGTCAATAAAAACAAGTATTCGTTAATGAGTTTTCGTTCGCTGCTACCTACGGCACTGGAAACTCCGGCCATATTGAGAATCCTTTTATGACACTATAAGCTTTGGCAGGTCCACCACGTATTTGAACTGACGCTCCCTCCTGTCATTACTCCCTCCACGGTCACTAGTGATTGAAATTTTATTTTAGTCAATCAAAACCAACGTAAAAAAACACCTAAAAAGTGCAACTGTTGGACAAAACATATTTATGAAGACAACGGTTTGCTACGTCAACGCAGCCTAGATTGGAGGGAGGTGTCAGTGGAATTTTTACAACTCGGGTGGCAACACTGGTCCATTGTTTAAAAATAAAATATTACTTTTCTTTCGAGGTAGATACATTTCTTAAAAAATCTGCCCCGTAAACGGAATATTAATAATATTCCGTTTTCATGATATTTTAGTATTGAATGTCTACAAATAATTTTCTTTAACACAGACGTTCAACTTGTTAATTTAAGCTTCCCTCTCTCTTACAGTTACGAGTTATTCTTAAATTGGTTGGAAACACAGACTTAATTACAACTTTAAGCATGAAGAAAAAAAAATACCTACTCAGAAAGACATCAAATGCAATTCACTTTGTTACCTTAGAATTACCAAAATTCTATATATTCTATATAAAAGAAATTCGGATTGGTATTTTAAGATAACATAATAGGGACAAGATGCCACCGGAATAAATAGAAAAATTTAATTATCTACAATGTTTTAGACATAAACAAGCAATGTGTTCGATGTTAACAAAATACATATAAAAAAACAAAGCTATTACATGCATACCTAATATCCTCAGTATTAAAATTGGAGACAACAGTATTGATGAAATTGTCACGCATGATAACAGCACGAATAGACTTCCAGTCACTTGCATTTTCTCCGAGGAGCAAGCAAATGGATTCTAATGCTAGCTTAACCAACGCGGGAGGATTAGCCATCGTACGGATTTCAACCAACTGCTGTTTTAGACTTTACGGCAGTATGCAAATAAATAAAAATATCAAATTCAAGGACAAACAATAACAGGCAAGGTTTTAAAATGCTAGCATTTTAAGCAAAGATTTAGATGCTACATAGTTTCGTACACAATCTAAAAATATAATGAAAAATAAAACAAGCTTTAACACTCAGGCTACTTTAAGCCTTACGTTAAATTTTCACTGCTGAAGTTGACGATCGTAGCAATAAAGTTCTCACGCATTATAACTGAACGTATCAAGCGCCATTCGTTGGCGTTTTCATGAAGCAATAAACAAACTGACTCGAGTGCCATTTTGACACTGTGCGGTGGATTGGCCATTGAACGTACCTCAACTAGATGTTGTTTCTTTATTGATTTTACAGCTAATAAATTACTTTTTTACTAAACTGTACTAATAAAGAAATTCTGTTATGATTTGTGTAACTTAAATCAACATACCATTTTGAGCATCAATAACAGCAGGTTCCACCTGTGCTAAATCAGCCATTACTTCAGTACGTTTTTGTTCGATGTGGATCGTTTGCTCAGCCAATTGTTGCTGAATTTCTTGACTTTGGACTTTCTTCTTTTCTGCCTCCTGCTGGTCCTTAACCATTTGCTTCAGTTTTGCATTTGCAGCTTCGTTCTTAGCCTGCAGCTCGTGAGATTTAACTGCTAAGCTCTTCTGCATTTCCTCCACTTGCTCAACAGTTTCTGCAATCTTACTTAAACCAACGTTCAAGTGCAGTTGTTGTTCTTCTAAATCTGAGCGTTTCTCATTATGCAACTTTACAAAGTGATGAATAAAATCTAAGTAATGTCTCGGTGTTATAGCCATGGTGCGACTACCTCGCTTTGCTAAACGAGCATTCGCTTTATGCAAAGTCTGGTGAACATAGACACAAGCATTTATCACGGCTTCTCTGTATGTTGGAGTTACAGTGATTGATGAACAAGCTGCAGGGAAAAAGTCAGGTGTTTTCCATGAAGGACGGTCTAAATCAACTCGATTTGTAAATTCTTTGCCAACCTAAAATAATGGATTATTAATAAAACAGCAGTTCGTCATAATGATGAACGACATGGAATGACATATTATACCGTCTGTCTTACGAAAAACGCACCACGCTATTAATAGTCCGATTTCAGGAATTCAAAAATCACATAAGACTCATTTATAAATACTACAAAAAAGTATAATTTTTGATTTCTTTTAGTGTGACATTTTTGTCAACTTCTTTCTTCTAATAGTAGCACAATTTTTTTTTTTTTAAAGTACGTTTATAGAGATTGCAGCTCGCCATTGAAACATACAAAAATGGTAATGATCTTAAAGGAAAGGGAAAATTATGACCAGTTTTACCGTGCTAAAATTATTGCTAAATGTTAATAATTTCATGAAAATTAATTTTTAAATTTCATCTGAAAAATTTAGTTTCCTTAGTATGTCAGATTTGCAACCTTCAATTATTTTCTATTAATTGTATCTTTCAAACGTACTGGAAACTAAATTTTGCACGAAATTATTAACATTTAGGCAACAATTTTAGCACGGTTATTATTGGTCATAATTTTCTCTTTTTTTTAAGACACATTATTTTTGTATGTTTAAATGACGAGCAGCAATCTCCATAAACGTGCTTTTCAATGCGTTTTCTATATTCGGATTTGAAACTTTCCACCCGGTATGTCGTTCCAAAACTTATTTTATTTAATTAAAATTTGATATTGAAGATGTCACCTACTTGGAAAAGAGCACTATCCGACCAATCGCCAAACCAATTCAATACACATCTGTTAAACAATGCAGGTGAAGTGGCTGCTCTATCTTTAAGCCCATCTGTAGACGGATTCATTGTAAATACCACATGTAAATTGCGCATCACTTGTCCAGTAAACCACTTATACAACTCATCATTAGAATCCAGCATCAACCCTTCCCTTTGTGCTCCTTCCTTACACTGTGTCATAAGGGTGGTATATTCATCTCCTTCAAACAAGCCGGGAACCTCTCCATTAGCCAATAAGGTGTTCATTCGCTCAAGGAAACTCGAATCAAGCATATTCGATTCCTCCAAAATAAATGCAATTTTCTCATCCTTACATCCACTACGTCTGAGTACGGATCGTAGATCTTCATCGAAATCTTCTGCAGTATATTTATTGTGGACCTTTAAATTTGAGTAAATAACAAGCATAATTTCACTTGCGATACTGAAATACCTTAATTTGGAAAACGGTTAATCCATTCATCCAAGCAACAAAACGTGATAGTGTAGTTTTACCAGCACCGGAAACCCCAATCAACAATAAATGTCCTTGCGGTTGCCTAAATATCCTGTCAATTCTTAGAACATGATCTAGAACTTCGTCGAACAAGACGAAAGGTACATCAAGTTCTTCTTCATAGAATACTCTCAAGCGTGCCTTGACATATTCTCTCAGTTGTTCCCTTTCGACTGGAACATAGTCTTTGGAAAGCCAGTTACTGTACAGGATGGGTCTTGTAAGTGCCTTCTCGCAGTTTGCTGATGGAAAATGCTTAAGTGCAACTGCATCAATGTTTTCGTTTGTCCAACGACGTTCTGTATCTTCAACTAATCTGTCTTGGAACAAACGGAGCGCTTCATGCGCCCACAAACGCACAATCCCTTCCACATATAAGTTATCTAAAGGTCTGCAAACGTATTATTTGAATAAGAATGTCATAATAACTTTTCCCGGAGGGCTTCAAAATTGTAAGCTCCTCTACGTTTCGCTATGGTTGACAATTTCTTCAAGTTTACTTTCAATTCTGAAGAAGTTAATTTCAATAGTAAATCGGGTAAAACTGCACTTTAGGTTCCTAAATTTCAATGTCATTTTGCGCCTGTGCAGAAGTGCCCGATACGCGTGCAATGTTGTGAACTTAGCTTTAAGCTTTAAGCTAAGTTCACATGCATTGCGGATACGCAAAATTTTTATTGCGGATCGTTTCTCAAAATTTTTATTGCGGATCGTTTCTTGGTTCAAAATTCAAAATGAACCAATTAGAAACGATCCGCAATAAAAATTTTGCGTATCCGCAATGCATGTGAACTTAGCTTTTGGCACCTTTATATTAAGGGTAAGTGCAAACATAACCATATAAATCAAATTTCTTGCAAGTATATTTTTTAGTGAATGAATTATTATAGGCAACATGCAAAAGAAATCAAATTTTGCAAGAAGCAAAATTATAAGAAATAACTGCGACACCTTTGTATTAAGGGTAAGAGGGTTTCTGCACTGCGATTTGGCACTTCTGTCATAAAACAAGCACCAGAATCTCTCTCTACACCGCCAAATACCCAGTAACCCTCATGAAATTGGCCACGATGATATTTTCTATGAAAGTACTTTGTTTCGTCTATTTCTACGACCTTAGAAATTAAATTATCATCGAGGCCACCGATCGTTATCGGATTTTCATCGATGTATCTCGAACAGACATCTCTAAAAAAAACAGGAATATGCATGGATTTTAATTCAGAGATATACTGTAACACACCGACAAAAAGAACTCCAATCGACAAGAGTGTGGGTAGAACATTCAGCCAAGTCAGCCTCATCTGCTATATCTTTTTGCAAAAAGTTTTTTGTCCAACAATATACAGTGTCTTTCAAAAAGTGTACTGCAAATGGGATTTTTTTTTATTATCGGTTTTTATAAAAATTTATTGACGCAGAACGCTTCTGCATCCCTTAAAGTCAAATTGGAAAATGTCAGATGAAATTTATCTTGAACGGTATACAGCGTGGACACCGAGAAATGAAGACGGCTTAAGAGTAAAGTACCCTTATTTTACAAGATACAGCAAAATGTCATAAGAATAAGTTGTTAAAAGTGATAGCTAAATATGAAATTACAGCCTTCTACCTCAAAAATAAAAAAATCACAATTTATTGTGAACCACTCTTTATACACACTACATTAGGAAATACTGGTTGGATTAAAATGTCCGCCAAAATAATACGAATAGGAAAACATTAAATTGGTTCTTATTTCTCAATTATTTTATTTGGTTTTTAGTGATTATTTCAATGCGTTCGAAAACTTTGTGCTTTCTTGTAGCATTCATCATTCATACATTAAAAAAATATGATATATTTAAACGAAGTTACATTTTAAATGATAAATTAAAGCTGGTTCTTGTCCGATGAAAATTGTATCACAAACTCTTTTAATCGGACACATTTCATCTGACATTTTCCAATTTGACTTTAAGGGATGCAGAAGCGTTCTGCGTCAATAAATTTTTATAAAAACCGATAATAAAAAAAATTCCATTTGTAGCACACTTTTTGAAAGACACTGTATAATTACAATTAATTTTTGTAACGGCAAGTGACTTTTTGAAAAAAAAGACTGATCGGACACTAGTCTGTCTCGTGCACCTTCTACACTTCCAGCAGTGTCCGTCAATGCTATTCTTTGTTATAAAGGACATAGGAATTTCACACTGCTGACAAAATACGTTATTTTTTTATTAATCTTCTCCATGCCAGCCTTTGTAGCCTATGTAAGTCGTCATCAAAGATTATTTTTTGCAAATTCCTCCTTTCTTGCTTTAACTGTTCATTATTTAAAATTGTATTTTCATTTAAAAAGTTTATTGTAGCTGCCATTCCCCGAGCCATTTTTATATTATGTATATAAAATTACTCTACTAAACTTTACTACAATGGAATAAATAATACACACACTAATAAACCTATGTTGTTTGTTTTATTTAAAATTATGTACGTTATGTACAGTTTAAAATGAAACACATTAGATATGGCAACATCGCACGCGTATCTGGAACTTCTGCACATGCGCAAAACGACATTGAAATTTAGGAACCCAAAGTGCAGTTTTACCGTAAATCGTAAGAAATTTGCAATTTGGAAGCATGTCCGTGAAAAGTTATTATGAAATTGTTCAATTAATGTGTTTTTTTTTTCTTGACTGGATGTCCTTATTGGAAATAAAATTCTTGGTACAAAAGTCAATTTATTATTGTGTATGTCGAATTAATATTATTAATGTTAAATCGATTTCTGTCTGACATTCTTTCTTTATTTGTTGCTTAAAAATATCTTTTTTAATATTTCTAAAGTTCAATTGCAATTAGTACCTGATGGCTTCGCAAATGCCCCGTACCCATCTGGTCATTTCTCGAGGAGAGTACACATAATGTGGCTGCATATCTTGTGTAAAACGATCTTGTGAAGCTAAATAGAATTCTACCATAGCATTCGTGAGTGGTTCTGCATAACCTCGTAGGATCGGTGCTAATCGTAACATTGCACGAATGAAAGTTCCGTAAATCTATAAGAATAACAAATAAAATTCATTTTTTTTACAAAATCATAGTGTACATACAGGGTGTTTTCAGAAATGTGGTTGAAAACAGAACCTTGGTATTTACATGTACTAGGTATATGACTGAACACTTTATTTTTGCTCAAAAACAAATTTAGTGTTTAATTTTTTTTGTATTCTACCCCGATCCCGGCGGCACTGGTGAATAAGGAAATTTCTTTAAATAAATTATTAAGAACAAAAACATAATAATTCTTAGAAAAACTCGTCGTTGCGGTTTTGATTATTAAATTTGAGGCAAAAAACTAATGTTAACACCTAAAGGTAAACTGTCTCACTTGTCAAAATATGGAAAAATTAGTAAAAATTTAAAATCAGTACCGTGTACCAATTTTTAGCAGTTTATGAAAATTTCTAAAATTATTTTTCATTTCAATGAACACAGAACATAGAAAAGAGAAAAATAAATCTGCCATTTTTTTAGATTTGTTTCATATTGTGTCCGGATTCTTTTTCAGCCAAACTTCCAAAAACACCCAGTACAGTAGAAAAAAATTCGCAAACATTAAAACATTAGATATTTCTTGTTCTTCTTCTTCTTTCTTCAAATTAATTGGCTTTTGGAGATACCATTCCATACACACATCATAGTTCAACGTATTTGCACAACCGATAGATAATGCGATATTATAATCATTGTTTAGGTCTGTTCGTTTGTATTGTTCGGAGTAACTCTAAAAGTTGTCAAATGTACATAGTTTTCAGTCAAATTCGAAGTTTTTTCGGCCCGAGAGAAGCGAATTTGACTGAAAACTATATTTGACAACTTTTAGAGTAACTCCGACCAATACAAACGAACAGACCTTTTATGTATTACTAAGTGTGTGTAAACAAATATGTTTTCATATTTATTTTGACATCTGAAAATGACTTTAAATTTAAAGTCTCCTTTAAATTCCATTACGAAACTGGCCCTAAGCCGTGTTCTTTCGCACATTAAATTTGGATCTAAAGGCGTTTGATCGAATCAGTAGTGTTCTTTTGTTGAGGTTATTCTATTTAAACTGATCATGATCCGTAATCCCCTTGCCCCTCTGGATCATTGAATTTTTATGATTCGATTAACGAAACGTGATTTATATGGAGATTTTATATTTGATAAGGGCTGGGTTTCTCAGTCCTAGTTTAACTTTAAACTTTTGTTTATTCCCATGGTAGCAATTATAAAACCATTTGTTCCTATGGAAATAAACAGGAGTTTAAAGTTAAACTAGAACTGCGCAACCCAGCCTATGTGAGTGTTCTTTCGAATTTATTTTGGATCTTAATTACTTGATCTTGATCGATGGATCACGATCTGAAGTTGAAGCGAAAGAACACGGCCACAGAATAGAGTACAGAGTCTTTCCCGCCATTTTCGAGCGCTTGTTCGATATCATCGAAAATATGGCCGGACTTGATCATATGGTGTGTTTGGCAAGTGTCATCATATCAGTCTATTTTGTTGTGTGTATAAGTGTAAAGTAAATAGTTTTAATTTTAAGGTGTTGCTTGTTTATAAATTACTGTACTTAAAAAACTATTAGTAAAAAGGGAGGTACTGTTTGTGCAGCGAAAAATTGTGTAAGTAGATTTAGGTCCGTATTCATAAACAAAACTTACGCTATGCGCTCGATAAAAATTCGCTAATAAATCATTAAATGTACACATTTCACGTGTAATGGACGCACAACCAACAAGGGTTTAACAACAGTTTATGAATTCCATTTCGTAAAAGACATCATTGCAGGGCATAAACACATATTCGCAATGTTTTGGTGAATGCATAGCGTAAGTTTCGTTTATGAATACGGCCCTAAGGCCCGATCTTTCCATGTCCTGATAAATTTATTTGGCAAATAACTTTACGAATCATCATGGAAACCATTCATCAAAATCAAGTTATTTGCCAAATAACGTTATCGGGAACTTTATTAGGAGGTGGAAAGATCGGGCCTTAGTAGAATAAAACGCTGAGTCAAACTATAAGGTACACTTTATTGTTGGTTACGACTGCAGTTTCGACCGATTGGAACATTTTCAAATAGGTAAAGACAAAAAGAAAGCACAAATAAGTTGGTTAGTTACGGCGCCATTATGTGATCAGATTTCCAAACGACACGGAAAGGTAAGTGGTCTTGCTACTATGCATTCAACATAAATATTTATACTTTACATACAGTGAGAATCTTGTAACGCAGGGCTGTGTTCGACAACTTGTATACCCTCGAGTGCAAGTTGGGCGTGTATCGCATCTTTCTCACGCACGATTTCAAACTCATTTTGCACCTCGCTCAACTATTTCCAGACGTCTAGTGTTTACACTATTACCATGACAACGGACGCATTTTTAACAACCCACTTTAAAGTAGAGCGTGAAAAGTGCGATCGTTGCCATGGAAATGATGTAAACACAAGACATCTTGAAACACATAAGCGAGATGAAAAATGAGTTAAAATCATGCGTGAAAGAGATGCGATACACGCCCAACTTGCACTCGAGGGTGTAGTTCAGGGAGTGTGCACTGTTATGGATACCTGTCAATCGGTTATTGTAGTGTTGACTCCAGATATAAGAGGCGCTGTCATGCATAAAGATTACTGCCTAAAATTTGGATCAAGTTTCCAACAAACAAACGTTTTTCTGACAAGTCTCCATTTGCATTGCATAAGGTTTTTTCTTAACATTTCTGAGCTTTTTCCGGTAGTTTAGTTATAAGTTTACCGTTTATTCGATTTGTACGTTGTGTTTGGTATTAGCATTAGTGTGTTGGTGTTTAGTTCTTTGTTTTAAATTTAAATTTCGTGACTTTTTTTACTGTGACCGAGGTGATCTTGTCATAATGCCGCCTGTCTTCTACTGTTGCATACCGGCTTGCAAAAATACTGGTAAAACAGAAAAACTCCATCGTTTTCCAAACCGGGATGATGTAAGTAGAAGTATCTATTAAATTGCTGTAAATCATACATAATAATAATCTTGTCACTTCTCATAATATTTATTACATGAGGTTTTGCAGATTTATTTATTTTTCATATTTAAAATAATAGGTATTTCAAAAGTGGTTGGGAGCGATAAACAGGCAGGATCTGGAAAATGTCGAAAAAAAAGAAAGTTCGAAAATCTTACAGCGTCTGTGATAGACATTTCTCACAAGAATATAAAATTCCTGCACCATATCAGAGTCTCTCAGGTCTTGTCGTGGCTGCTGTTCCAACTTTGCAATTGTGTGACGGTATTAGTGATGGGAAAAACGGTTACACCGTTGGAACGTTACTTTCGTTACAGCGACGCAAAAATACCGCGACAGAGTAACGTTACTTTGTCGCGTTATTTTTGCATCTTGGTACTTGATGTAGGCAATTCCTGTTGCGTTGGAGCGAAATAACTATAGCGACAGTAGCGAGCGAAACGGGGCGAAAGACTGCATTTATGCGCGCGTCACCCGCAAATGCATTTTGCCTTTGATTGTAAACAATAACCTCTCACAAATTCAAAAATACCTGTCTTGAGACGTTAGGTAGTTTATTATGATATATGTTGACAACTAATCTCTGGCTGCTAAATGATAAAAGTGGTGTTTAAAAACTTTATGTACATTCTCTTGACGATTAAGTAACGAACATTTGGCTGTCGACCCTTAGTTAAATTTTCAATTGTTCAGTACTGGCTTTTAAAGTAACTAGTTCCAATAAACGCGACGCGACGTCGAGACTGAGTACCAGCAAAGCGTTAAACGTTATACGTTACTGAAAAACACGAACACTTTGTAATTTCTCAATTCGCGACATACGCGACATTGGAACTGGTTATTTTAGAAACCAGTAACGCAAAGTAACGTTACAAATTTATACCGCGACAAAATAACCGTTACAGAAATACCGTCTCACCACTAGACGGTATGTGTGTTTTGCATGACTTAAAAGAAATATGTATATAAAAGGAATTTAAAGTAACTATTGATTAATACAGGTACAGCTACATGTCTGCAGTATAATTTTCACATTAAGTAACAAAGAATTAAGTGAAATACATTTTTCTTTTTTACAGATAATGTGATATCAGAAACTAATATACATGAGACAAGGAATAGACCATTTGATGTTCCTGTCCCAACGAACCATACATATGAAGCTTCTGGCCCATCACAGCAAGATATTTTAAATCAACCTGGACCGAGCACATCTAGAATTAAATTATTACTCCACACTCCTGAGCCAGCACCCAAAGCAAAAGTTGTAACATCTAAACGTGGTATGTTTTCAAAAAATAATAATTAGTATTAATTTGAGTCGATAAATATATTAAGAAATGAAAAATATTCCAGAAAGTTTTATTTATTATGTATTACGGGAAATAACTGAAAGTTAATGATTTCCAATATTTCATTTTTGCATTGTAAAACCTAAGAGCAATAATTAAAACTATAATACAGATTTTTTATTGTACATTTTAGTGTAATGCATTGGACCGTTACATTTATTATTACTTAATTTAAAGACAGTCAGTTCGATGTTTAGTATGTATTCGTGGATATGAACAATAAAAATCATCGTTTATATAGTCAAAAAATCATTGTATACATAATAATATGTATGTATTCTTTATAGGTGTTAGGAAGAGGTTAAATTTATTACAAGCAGTTAATGTCACCAGATCAAATCAACTGTCACCAAAGGCTAAATTCCTTTATAAAACAGCTAAAGACTTGAAGCAAACTGCATCCAATCTTGATCGAGAAAATCTTTTAATAAAAGACCAACTGCATCAAGCACTTGAATATGCTGAATCCGGTGAATTGCTAAAAAATAAAATAAACAAAACAACAATGCGGTTCATTACATCTCAAGTTGAAATGCAAAAGAGACATCCTAAAGGGAGGCGTTTCACTACAGATGACAAGGTTTTTGCTCTTTCTATTATGAAAGCAAGCCCAAAAGGCTACAGATTATTGGAGAAAGTGTTTGCTCTTCCATCTAGGAAAACCTTAATGCAAATGTTACATAAAATTCCTTTTGGCAGTGGATTAAATTTGCAAATTTTGCAATGCCTCCGAGACTCTGTGAAAGATATGTCGTCATTAGAAAGATACTGTGTATTGATGTATGATGAAATGTCAATTGAGCCGTCACTTTCCTATAATTCGAAGGAAGACATTATTCATGGCTTTGCAACTCAAGGAGATGACTATGTGAAAAGTGAGCTTGCTGATCATGCACTTGTTTTCATGGTTAGAGGAATAGCCAGGAAGTGGAAACAACCAGTGGCTTATTTCTTTACTTCTGGGGGCATGAAAAGTATTCCCTTGGCCAACAACATAGAAAAAATCATCTTTGCTCTACAGCAAATTGGTCTCCAAGTTGTTGCGACCGTTTCTGATCAAATGGCAACAAATGTAGCTGCTAACAGACATCTGATGAAGAAAACCAGAGAATATTGCCTGAAAGAAAACATTGATGTGGCAAAATATTTAGGGTATCTCATAAACAAGCAAGAAGTGATATGTTTATACGATGCTCCACATATTCTGAAAGGAATTAGGAATAACTTACTTAATCATAATATTCGATTTAAATGGCTGAAAGAAGAACAGCAAACAGCATCCTGGAAAGATATCGTGGCACTGTATGAGCTTGACGTTCAGCCAGATGACTTTAAGTTATGTTCTAAACTAACAGAGCAGCATGTGTACCCTCACAAACTGAAAAAAATGAAGGTAAAAATGGCTTCACAGGTGTTCTCACAACGCGTATCTGCTACAATGCGCTATATTGCCAGAACAGGTAATTTGACTAAAATGCATGTTGAGGTTTAATATTATTTTGTTTTCTAATTACAGAACCTAGTACACTCCCAGCAACAGCTTCTGGTACTGCAGACTTTTTACTGTTTGTAGATAAGTTGTTTGACAGCATGAATGGTTCTCATTTTGAGCCAGAAAATGGTAAAATTTTGCGGTGTGCCATCAAATCAACATCGCAGCATTTTGAGTTCTGGGAGACTGCACTGAAAGTTCTAAACAATATCCAGTTTATAACTAAAGATAATAAAATTGTACCTACTCCGCCCACAATTCAAAACTGTATTGCAACCATACGTGGAATTCGTTATTTGTGGCAGAAACTAGTGCCTGTCGGTTTTAAACTTCTTTGCCCACGTAATTTAAATCAGGATCCTCTAGAAAACTTTTTTGGTTGTATAAGATCACAAGCAGGTATAAATACTACTATATCAACGTGCCTTATTATCTTAACACAGTTTGAATTCTAATTTGTAGGTAGAAACATTAATCCAACAGTTAACAGCTTCGTGTCTTCATACAAAATTCTACATGTCAACAATTTCACTTCCACACATTCCCCTGGCACAAATTGTGAATTTGATGTAAGTGAAGGGGCATTAAACACTTTACGTCACTTCTTGGAAAGTAAAATTGATGAAGATGATGGAGTGAATGTTCTTGTGCAAATTGAAGAAGTAGTAAAAGAAGATATTTTTGTCCCAAGAGGAAGGTCTACATCACTAACCGTCGACCTTAATTCATATTTAGCAGGCTTTTTGGCCAAAAAATTATTCAAAAATATTAATTGCCCTACATGTAGGGGTAATTTGGTAGGTGAAGATCGAAATTCTTTAACTGAAGCTCGGGCATACAATCCTCGAGCGTTGGTTAATGCTAATCCAAAATTTAGGGATTTATTTGGTAAATCCTGTGAGACTATGCATTTTTTTTACCAAAATTATCTTCAACGACTAATGTCGCTGCAAAATTGAAATTAAAATTAAGGAAATTTGTTTTACATGAAGTTAATTGGATGTGCAATGAACATAATTTAAAAGAAACATTTTTAAATATTTTTGTTGAATTTTATATCTACGTCTGGATAGGTAATGTTAATAAGATATTGAAAGGCCAGGATCAAAGAAATATAAATGATTGTGTTAAGCAAATGGCTGTCAAAAAATATAATCAAAACAAAGTAAAACATAAAAAATTACAAGTTTAAAACAATTAATTTAATTTATTTTCATTCTATGTACTTTTATTTTCTTAATTGTGTACTTAAAACTGTCATCGCTTACATAAAAATTAGCAAATATGGTGATGAGAGTAAAACTTAAAAGTTAAAAAATCGTTGATTTCAAAGAATTGAACTTACCTGTTTACTGTGCACTTACATTTTAATTGATGTGTGAAATACACACTCGCTGTCTTTGTTAGATTGGGAACAATGTGTTTGAAATGCACACATGCGTTGATTAATAAGTTTGAATGTTTTTTTTTATTCATATATCCATATTTACAGTATATCACAAAGCTCTTTTTAGTTTTGTAATTTTGTTTTCAGAATTAAGTTTTAATTAAGTTTTCATATGGATTAGAACAAACTGGAAGTCACTGGCAAGTCATTACAACTTAGGGACCAAACTTTTTGAATTCAGTTGTTATTTACTAATTTAATTTACTAAGTTATTAATATACTTTTACTGGGTAGGATAACAAGTTGAGTTTTCGAAATCATAATTATAACTTGAATTCTAATATAAAAATACATAAAAATAACAGTAACTGTAAATTATAACTGTAACTGTAATTGTAACTAAATGAATAAAGTTATTATTATATTAAAACATCTTTAATTGTGAATATTGAAAATTTATGACAATGTATTTGCATTGTATTTGGATTAAATAAGTTTATATTTATAATGTAGGTACCTTGCTTGAAACCATGGCTTATTTTATCCCTGTGATTCTTATTTCATTTAATTTAATTCAACCTAAGATATTTATTTTTGCCAGCAACGAAAATCTTAGAATCACACATATGTAAAAATAAGGAATCTCAATTATTATTTCCTCTACTAACTACTATTTACCATATACCAACTATTTTGTCGTAAAATTGTTAGGAGAGGAAATAATCGAGATTACTTATTTTTACATGTGAAATCCTATTTCTGGGAAAACAATTCTACATCGTATAGGCAACATCAATACATTTACATTTTAAATATCCCGCCAAATTTTTGTACTTGCAATACTAGCGCCCTTAACATCTGGAGTCACAATTAAACAAACAGTTATGTCGATAAAGCAGGAGACGGATATCTATATATAATATAATAATCTCTAATCTATGGTGTAGTTGTCGAACACAGCCCTGCACATAGGCGAAAATTACGTTATCAGATAATAAATTTTTCGCCTAGCATATGTGAAAGTAACTCATATTAACCCTAAAAATGTGACGGAAAGTAATGTTTATCTGCCCTAGGGCTGCTAAACTCATAACAACACGATTTATAGTTCGTAACCTAGTAACACGGTGACTTTCATTTGCTTTGACATTTCACAGAATTTTTCATTAAACGACAGTTTTAAACAAAGCTTGAATTTGATTTAGGGCTGGGCGAAAAACAGTTGTGTGTCACACATGCAGAAACGCTTTGCTCGCTCGTGCAGCTCATAGCTAAGGACTGCAAATGCTCACTTTCTGCCCTTGTGACACAATATACTATTGTGAGTCATATAAAATTGCACATAGGGGTTTTAACATTACGTTGCTATGGTTACTACTCAATTTTCAATGCCGAATTATTTAAAAACTGCACATAGAAAGTATTAAGGAAGGTTTATTTCATTACATTACATTAATGAAATTTGGCGGCAAATAATGCAGAGACATCTCTCAACGAAACGCCATTTGAGAATAATGTGTACATTTCTACAGGGAAATCATAAATTACTCCAACCCACGAGACCAATTTGAATTAGGATTTGTTTTCTAGAAGTGGCAACACTGAAAAAAGTGAGGTTACTGTTTCAAATTAGTGTGTTTAACCACTTTAACCAAGTATTCCCAGTTGGTGATGTAAATTCCGATGCCTTCGCAAATCACAAGCATTACATTCTCGAACGATTTAACATATAGCACTGCATTGTTACCAACAGAGTACAATGTGTTGCCTATACGGCGGGGTTACGTGGATTGAAATCATTTATGATTTCCCTGTACTTTTTCGACGCTTGTATACATTATTTTACAATAAATCAAAAGAACAATTTAATTCAATCTGACAATTCAAAATCAGTAGTGTCATTACTAACAACGCACGGTAACCATGGCGAATGAAATAAATTTGGAAATAATAATGTAATAAAGCTTCCATTGATAAAATTACTATGTTCAGTCTTATAAGGTTCTCAGTGTATAATTTTTAGAGCAAGTACAAGTTATTTTTTTAATATGTCGATCGTATAAAATATAAGTTAAGAAAATATACTACGAAATAACGTGACGTGACAAAAGCCACGAGGCTGTTTCACGAAAGTTAGAAAAAGATAGCTGCATAAAAATTTTTTGACTTATCTTACTATCGATCGGTATATAGAGAAAAAATTAACTGTACTTGGATTTTTAAAATTCTCGCTCAAATGTACCATTGAAAACATGGCCGAAGGTCACCGGTTGTTCTCATGAAACATCAAAGGCACCGACAAGAAATGCGTGTTGGTTAAGGTCAAAGTTTTGTCATTTTATTTAAAATTATCTCTTCAGCCAATCATTTTACTTTAGAACGTAAGGATTTGTGTTTCATTTCAAATTTTAGAGTATATTTAGACTTGTGTATCTGTACAACTTAACAATTTGTTTTGACACCATGAAGTCTTATGAGACACCCAGTATGTACTTATTTCTGGTAATTAACTATTTAGTATCTTGGGCACATAAGAATATTGCTCAACGTACTAAATTCTTTAGTTTCGTGGAGAAAACCGTTCAGTTTACGTTCAAATAGTTTTAAATTGCGCGTCTTTTTTTATTTTAATTCCTCCCAGGCCGTGTGAGGGCGTAGTTTATTGCTCTGTGTATACAACGTTGGCTTTGACATCTAATTATTAGAGAGATATCGGTAAAGCGAATAACGTTATGCAGTATTTACGCTGCGCTAATTTGACATTTGAGACATGCGCGATTCGATTCTTAACGACGAAAACGTTAATACCGTTACCGCACGGAGTAATTTACGAGCAGATAATTCCGTGCGTTATTTGCATAACGTATCAGTCCCGCATGCGCACTGTTGTAACTTTTGACGGTGGGCTTTTGTTTACATTTGTTTACCACTTAGTTTTAAACAAAAAGGCTTTTGTTTTTGAGAATTTAATTAAATTTTTATTTGGAACAAATATAAAAAGTTAAGTTAAAACTTAAGATATATTTGTGTATCGCGGTATTCAATGTTCCGATAACTTTATGATAGGAAGTAATTACTGCAATACGTTTACACAATACTGCTTTGCGTAATTTACGAACGTAAGCGTTATACGCTTTACCGATATCTCTCTATTCTTTCATCTAAGCTCAAGCGTAAACACTGAAACATGAAACATCAATAATAAAACCCGACCATAACCTATAAAGCTAGCCGTTCACTTATCCGCATCGGACGCATCGCACGCAGCGAACGGATCATAAAAACTCATACTTTTCATTATTTTAAATGTATCTGCGTTCACTGTTTCGCATCGGACGAATCGCCTCTCGGCAATTCCGACCGGCATCTTGAGAGAGCAACTTCTGTGATCCGCCCGATAAAATCCAATTCGTGGGATGCGTACGATGCGGACAAGTGAACGCCTAGCCAAAGGCCTAGCCTAATACAACACCCCTCGTATTCGCAGAGACTGACAGGTCCTTCTCATATTCCGACTACTTTAGCTATTGCAATCGCTCATATGAACGCGTAAATTACAAATTAAAAATGTCTGGCATCTGCTGAGACACCGAGTATTTTTTACAAAATTTATATACCTGCAAAGTTCAAGAAATTATTTTGAACCTCACCTGTTTTAAGGATATTTCCCCAGGATAGTCAACATAAATAACCGGGACACGTCGCAGAAATCTATGCGACAAAGGTTTTCTTCCGGGATCAGTAGGCGGATTACAAGCTCCTACAAATTGAATGCGTTCCAGTGCGACCCAAGTCTGATCAGAAGCGCGATAGAAGCCTTTCTGCTCAACCAATTGCCTCAAGAACATAATCACACGTTGTGTTCCATAATTATCCATGTCAGGTAAATTTATTTCATCACAGAATAGCACTAGCCATTTTCCTAACTGAAAGTAACATAAAAAAAACCTTTCTGGAAAAATTATATGTTGTCATACCTGAACAGGGGCTAAAACAATACCATTAGGTGTTTTACGGTATTCACAATAGTGGTCAAATGTCTTCAATAACAGTTCAGGAGTCGTTGGTGAGGAAAAATTCAAACCAACGACTTCCATGTCTGGCAATGCCCTCAACGCAGAAAATAGTGTCATAGTTTTGCCTGAGCCAGGTGGTCCACACAGTACTAGAAACAGTTTTATAAATACATAATTATTTAAAAAAAAAACAATTTTGCATACCTATTGGTTTATGCTCGGCCAACCACGTGTACAGTAATGACTCATGTCTAACTGTGTCCAAAGTTGGAACTACAATATCTGGAGAGGCGACTTTATGTGTCTCTACCTCGATCTGTGGCACTTTGTTAGACCATGGCACCCATTCTCCACTGCAAAATTAAATTAATAAATATTACACTCACATAATGAATGATCTCACTGTATATTGACTTCATAATCAATAATAGGCATGTTGTTATTCACAGGTGGTAATGTAACGGTGGTAATAGAACGAATGAAATCGCCGAGATCTGACCGAACTTTGAGTTTAGCGTCACCAGCGAAGCTCCACAGCAGTGCATAGATTAAACATTTCGGTATGTAACGCTCGATGATATCATCATTTGGTAAGGGAAAGTCTGTATGAGCATGATTGTACAGCAAAATATTTCTAAAAGCAAATAATGAGTTTAAAGTTTCCATGGTTTACACATGTTAATAATTACCTGACACTTTGGTTTAGCATTGAGAATAAACAACTTAATGCTCTTAGTCTTGTGAAATCCATAATATGTTCTTGTTCCATGGCATATTCGAGGCATCTAATCACTAAGCCATCCGGAGCTAAATACGGTTGTAAAATGCTTGTCACATCTCGTTGTACCTTACAAACATATACAGCAATTCAATAAGTTATACAATTTTTCATAAGCGAAGAGTTCTGCGTCATAAATAAAACGCGTCTGGCGTTGCATAATCAGACAAAAAAAGCATAACTCCATCCATTTTACTTATTCACTGTTGACAAGGAAATAATGAAATATTTGGCGGCTGTAACTTTGGTAATTGATGACGCAGAGCTCAAGTTCCGTGAATTTGATATTATTAAATGCAAAGAAAAAAAACTAACTTGTAAGTTAGGCGAGAGCAAATCATCCTTTTTCTCTGCTTGCTTCTTTCCGAATCCCTCTTCCTCACCTTCATCTAATGAAATGTATTTTAAGCGCAAAATGAAATTCTCAAAAATCATTTCAGTCGATAGCACATCTTCAGAAAACCAAACCATGCCGCATCGAGATACTGTGGCTAAGGTAGCATACTTCAAATCTTGCACCTGAATATCCAAACATACCATCCGATCAGTGTTGTAATATATCTAGTTACAAGTATTTAGATACAGTATCTAGATACTTTCAGTGTATCTGTATCTGTAACTAGTTACATTGTAGTACTTGGTATCTGTAACTGCATATAGTTACATTTATGTATGTATCTGAGCATTTAGATACAGATACATTTTTTAAATAAAAATAAAAATATTTATTTTGTGTCATCTTTTTACTTCCAAAACGGATAAATCAGTAAAGCTACATACCTACTCAGCTAAGCAGATAGCGTTTTACGGTTCTCGTGCAGCATTTGTGATTAGCTATAATTTTGAATGAACCAATCACAAATGCTGCACGAGAGCCGCAAAACGCTTTCTACTTAACTGAGTACGTAGCTTAACCAGCACGAAGTTGTCGCACGGAAATACATACACATACTGGGTGTCCGGTAAAGAATGGGCCATACTTCAAGGGTGGCTTCTTTGGATCAAAATAAATCGATTTAAATCAATTTATCTTAGTACAATTTTGCTTCAGTAAAAAGTTATGGCCTTTCAAAGATAGTTTTTTTATATCAATATTTTAACAAAACTTGCTCATTTTTGGAGACATTTAATTGTAATTTGGTATTTAAAGGTTTCTTGTGCTGCTGAATCTGAATATCTGCTTATTTTTAACGTAACGTTGCGAATTTGTTGATTTGATGTCTCGTACTACTCTTCAGTGTAATTTTAGTAATGTCACAAAAGGATAATAATTGTTATTTCTGTTTGACATTTTTCAATTTCAAACTTTGATGCTTTGTCAGTTTTTCTTTAATTGAAATAAAGAACATTTATTATTATTATTTTTATTATTATGTAACACATTTATGTATGTATTTGAAAGTATCTAAAAGGTATCTAGATACATTTATACTATATCTGTATCTGAATCTAGTTACTTTCAAAAAAGACGTATATGTAACTATATCGAGTTACAAATTAGAGTAAGTATCTGTATCTGAATCTAGATACTTTGAAAAATGTATCTGTTACAACACTGCATCCGATTATGGTTATAACTAAACATATCGCTTATTTTACCTCAAACATAATGCGCACGTTAGGAGGAAGACTCAAACGTTCACCGTTCGGAAGTGTGAGAAGTTTATTATCATCGAGAACCGAATTCAAATTTTCAACCCATTCCGGATCAACGTCGCCATCGAATATAATCCACTGTCTCTTGTTTATTTCACCTCTTACATTATCAATAATTTTTCTACAAAATTAAGGAGCTGATGTATTTGTATATAATTTTATTAAACAAAAGTACCTCAAAATATGTGTGAAAAGACCGTCCGTCCATTCTCGTGTATTTGGATCTAGGACACCATACAAAGCTTCCTTACTAATCGCTTTAGGATCTATGACGTGAGCAACCCCTTCAATTCCTTCATACCTTTCCAGAGCTTTCAATAAGACTCTCCAAGCAGTACTCTTTCCAGAGCCACTCGGGCCGACCATCATCAATCCATGGTTTAAATTTGAAATTTGATATAATTGAAGAACCTACAAGCACCTTTCTGATACACTAGACGTTTAAGTTAGATAATTACAGTCGATTAAATTAAATACAATCAACGAGAGATGCAGCGGATAGTACTTTGGCCGGATAACCGGATACGGGACATCCGGCAAAATTTATTCAACTTACGCAAAAAGAACAAGTAAAAGTATGGTCAACGATCACTGTTTAGTGATTTTTTAATTTTTCACGATATTCTTTTATCATAGCTACTGTGGTAGAACCCTTATCAGCCGTTAATATGTACAATCGTGGCCATCGTTACCCCTGCATGCTAACCTCACCCTTATTGACCTGTAATGGAAACAGCGGCTATCGGCTCCCCACTCATATTGTCATGAACGATTCGTTCATAATGAACGAATTATTCCGATTCAATCACTTTCTGTCGCTCATATGATATATAAGACGTGTTCTTTCGCTAACTATTTAAGGATCATGATCATTAAAATTTTTCAAAGAAAAAGTTTAGATAGAAATTTGAAATTTACGGAGAGGGATACTTCGAAAGGATCTTTTCAAGTAAAATAAAATTGACTTCCAGTCATTTCCGGTTATATCGGAAGTCGCCATCAACTCGCTTATTTTAAATGGAATGCTACATTTTTTATCACGTTTTTGAATTCTACATGTAAAAATATGTTAAATTACAATACATTTCCCTATCTCTAAAATGCATCATTTTTCAGATATTTTGAATTTTCTTAAAAATTTGGATTCTGCAATCTGATTTTCAAAAAATTATAACACAGCTATGATTGAAGCAATTTTGTTTGTAATAGCTGACACTGTAGTTGAAGCTTTAAGGTTCTTAAAAAATTGGTTCTAAACAATTGCATTTAACGTCTCTTGTTACTATAAATTTTAAGCAAAAGCAAAAAAAGTTGAGAATCGAAATCAAAATTATTCAAACGCTGATATTTTAAATCTATTTTTTTAATTCATGAAGAATGATCTAAAATTGTTCAGAGCAGAGAATGTGTTCAATAAAATGAATCCCCTGTGTCTCATATGAATAAAACACAGTTTGGAAAGTTTGAACCTAACTTTATACAACTTGGAAAGATAAAATGTACGAAGATCAGTAACAAATAACGAAGATAATTAGACAATGGTTTTAAAACACTTTCACGCTTACCCAGAGAATTGCAAACAAGCAGCTATTTTATTCTTCAATTTGAATTAATGAAATTCATACTTTTTCGTTTTATAAGATCACAAGCGTCCCAAGAGAAAGATGATCAAAGAACAGTTAAAATTTGTGAATTTCCATTTGCGAAATTCTATTTTCTTTGGTTTACTACAAAATTTGTAGTAACAGTAATCATTGTTATCATTTCCATGCTATCTTAACAAAATTAAAAATATTTGACCTATTAAAATTGTAATATTTTATGAATTGAAAAAAAGTATTTCTCTCTCTGTGTTTGAATATCTTCGATTGGAGCGTTGCGTTTTAGACACTCTGTAGCTTAATAGATCATGCTTATGGAATGTTTAAGAAGCTTAAAGCTTAAAGCTACAATATCAGCTATTACAAATAAAATTGCTTCAATCATAGCTGTGTTATAATTTTTTGAAAATCAGATTACAGAATTGAAATTTTTAAGAAAATTCAAAATATCTCAAAAATGATGCATTTTAGAGATAGGGAAATGTATTGCAATTTGACATATTTTTACATGTAGAATTCAAAAACGTGATAAAAAATATAGCATTCCATTTAAAATAAGCGAGTTGATGGCCACTTCCGGTATAACCGAAATTGACTGGATGTCAATTTTATTTTACTTGAAAAGATCCTTTCGAAGTATCTGTCCTCCGTAAATTTCAAATTTTTATCTAAACTTCTTCCTTGAAAACTTTTAATGAACGGTCTACATAAATAACCCTGTATTGTCACGAGCTTGCGGTTGCTCGGGGGTTGCGTAGCTTAGGGATGGAAGAGAGCAATAGGGACAGCTGTAAACTAACACATAACAAAAAAAAATTAACTCACTAGTCAGCCGTGCCTTTTCCCTATCAGAACCCTCTTCACTTCAAACTGAACTGAACCACATAACAAAAGTCTTACTCAATAACAACTACAAAAAATACGACATCCAAAGATCCATTTCTCGGCATCTTACCCCAATTCCTTCACGTTCTGAACCTGATACATCTCCAGTCGCTACAACTTACCTACCTTACATCCACATCATAACAGATCGAATCGGCAAAATTCTCAAACAACAGAACATCAAATCCATTTACTTACCCTGATGAAACTTTCAGACTTTCATATCCCCTTGCAATCCGAAGGTGTGTACCGAATTCCTTGTTCCTGGGGGCGTGTATACATCGGTGAAACAAAACGATCTATTAGCATAATATATATTATAGTACAATATTCTTCTCTAGAAAATTTGCTTTAATTGGTATTCATTTAGGTTGTTTTAATTTATGAAAACGCATAAATATTTTGTGGAAAGTAAGTAAATACATGTATGTCAAACGCGATGAAAGTAATGTGAAGTACGGTAAAATTTAGTTTATATGTTGCCAAGACATATACTTTAACAAAATTCAAAGATAACTTTTGCCAGTTTTTGCCGATTGTTGAAATATTAACGTTTGTTTAAGAGCAAAGCAGAATTTCCAGAAGGGAGTTATTTCACGAATGGAGAAATATGAGAGATGTTGCAAAGGAAAACGGTTTATTAACTTATATTTTTAAGAAATATAATTATGAAAATTGTTCGAAAGATAAAAAAAAGCTCTTAAAAATACTTTTAAAAATAATAAAAAATTTTGTTCCTTTGACACACAACTAAAGGCGTAGAAACTATACGCAAGGAAAAATAACATTACAAATAGCATAATTTAAATTACGTAATTGTACATGTAAAAAAAAATTACAAAAATAATTTTGCTCAGTTAGATTCTTATTCTGGACCACTGTGCGCTGGACTAGACTACTACAAACAACTGGCTCGGCCCTAGCTGAACACAAACTAGAAACCGGCCACCAAATCCTATTCTCCGACACAAAACTTCTAGCCCGCTCATGTCATTTTTTCAATCGTAAAATCCGTGAATCCATAGAAATCCTCAAGCACCCCAATAACCTGAACCGTGATACTGGCTTTTACCTCCACAATGCCTGGAAACATCTCATTAACGATCCGTCACGCCCCAACAGACCAATCGCTGGTCACCGTTCCGACCCACTACCCCCACCGATCACTATAAATACCACGACAACAGACATACCCACTCAGTCTCAACGACTAACGAGAAGCAGCAGCAGCCATGAGGAAGTTCTTCTGGAATGGAGAACGAAACGTCGGCAGTAGAAGAAGTCTACGTGACGCGGTTCCAACCGGAAGTCAATTCAAATACTGTGCTATTTTCATTTCGTTCTGAACTTGTCACGGAATACTGAATACTCATTTTTAATATATCTTCGTATCCTTTTGCTCGATCAATGAGATCATTCATTGAGGTTATTTCATGCTGACGAATGTATAACATATATTTCGGTAGCATATTCTTATATGTGCGATTGATTTGTGCTCCGCAGCGAAATTACCATATGTTCGTATGAGGGTGAGTATGGAGGTCGCATTGTTGCGGTACGAAGTACTGTTTGAAACATAGTATAAAGTCTTGCCAATAAGTCCAAAATGCTCTGTCATTGCGGTACCATAACAGTGGTTCTCTTCAGAATAACTCGGATAATCCTCACAAAACCTGCGTTTCTGAAAACTGGTAACTTTCCTTAACACGTTGACTGCGGGAGATATAAACCCTACCTTGTCGTTAACTGCGGTACATACCGCCGGAGTACTGTAGTACGCAATTATTTTTGTGCGATACATATCGCGGATATGTAGGTAAGTATTCAACAAGGTGCCATCTAGTTCATTGTTAGATAAATGTTAGACTTTCTAGACTGAGAAATCTGTAAGGTCATATTACTATTTACTTATTTTCTAAACCGGAACTTAAACGACCAGTTTAAATTTAAAAAAAAAAGTATAAAAAATATCGTTCATTTTGGACTTTATTATTAAAATTGGATTATTGCCTATAATTAAGTTCAATTATTACTTATGTAATTCTTATTTGCTTTGAAAGAAAATCCAAAACACAAGAATTTTGTTAATTCACAAAGAAAAATCGAGAAAAATACAAAAAACACCTAATTATGTGGAATATTTATTAAAACATGGAAGGCAGCAAACCAGGCTTGTTTGGGCAATCGTTGCAGCAACTTATTATTATTAGATGGACTTTTTATCAACTTCACGACTAATCATCATTTTACTGAGTTGATGTGACATATCGCCGGGGGCATGTGCCGCACTGATTTAATATTACTACTGTGCGTTACATATCCCCGGCGATATGTACAAAAAAACGTATGTAATTAAGTTGTGCAGAGTACAACAATTATAATGATACCTTTGAAGTCAAAATCGGTTAAGAAATAAGCAACTTATGGCTTCCGCACAGAGCGAAAGTTTGGTGAATTTCATTCCCGCTATAGCGTAAAGAAGCATACAGGACTCCCGGGATATGTAACGCAGTCAACGTGCTAAGCTCTTCTAGTCTTTCTAAGAGCGATAGGGGATGCCTTTCCATCAAAATGGCATCTCCATTTACGGATTTGATTTATTGCTTTAGTAGTGTCCCGAATGGGTGCTGGAGTTAGGATATTGCTTTTGCCTGGTCTATATTTGTACTGGATGGTGTGTCATCACGATCAATGGATTACAATTTTTGATATCTTTTGAGACTATGTATCCAACGTTCCATAATCAATTATACCAATTATAATGGGAGCGTTAGTGAACAGCAGCTGCTGTATGTTAACTATCAGCGTGAAGAGTGCGTTGTATAGCAGCAGGAATCCAGTGAACCTGTAGCTGACCATCCATCAAAACGTTGTCCGTTAAAAGATTTAAAAAAAATTGTTATACAATTTTCATGGGACAAAAATCTACTTTAATAAATATTTTTTAATTTCTTACCATCAGAATTACATTATATTAAAGATTCACTAGATAAATTAGTTTTACAAAACTATTTTCCATAATGCTTCGAAGTCTTCGTAAATTCAGCTTATTTACGTATCGTATATTACGTATTAGGTTAGAATTTCGGAAAATATCAAACCGCTGACTACGACAGCGGCTTAAAGTGACACTGCTTATTATAATACTCAGCTGCTGCCATTCTGATCACTCAGCGAAGTTGTTCAGTGACATCGCTGTGACATCAACTCAGCAGCTGTTGTCCGCTGAACATTGATTCTATGAATTTTCGATCTGATATTCAAAATTTAAATGTAGCATAGAAATATTTATTTAAATTTGATTTCTCAAAAAATTCAAATAATGTTAATAATTTCAGTCGGTTACAATAGATCTATATTAATTTAGTAAACCTCGAAAAAATCAGTTGTCATAACGTCATAAAATAACAAAAAAATTCTTCGAAACGAGACAGATAAAAAGATTGGTTTGTTTAACTTGTTTAAAATTATTTTATATACTATTAGAGTCAGAAACTATTAAACTATTAATGTCAGAAACTGTAACCAATAATTTGTAGTGCTCTGATGAAATATTAGCGAAAGCTCAGCAAATTAAAAAAGGTGCACCTACTAGTGATGGGCGAAAATAGTATTCGAATAGAATAGTATTCAAAGAAAAATAGTTTGTGAATGAAAATAGTAGTCGAATAAAATAATATTCGAATAAAAATAGTATTCAAATGAAAATAGTAAATATTAAAATACATATAAGTTTCAATTAAATTGGTATACCTAGCAAGTAAATATTACTATTACGAAATTAGAGAAAACGTAAATAATAATTTTGAAAATTAATTTATACGGCGAATACAATACAACATATTTGATTTTGATTGTAAATTATTTTTCCTCAATTTCCAAAATGTAATGACAATTTGTTCTTATAATGCTAATAGAAATTTGGGACAGGTATAATATAATCTGTACTTACATACAGAAATTAAATTTCTTCGCATTTACGATACAAATACCATAATAATAAACGGTTTATGATGCGGTGGGTAGCAGGGCGGCACCCGAACAACCAATGACAAATTCAAAATGTTATTGCGTCCTGCGTCATATAAGCTGTGTTCGTTTATTCAACTCCGTTCACTCTATTTACTCTTTTCGCACTTTTCTCTCACTTTAACTTATATTAAAAGAGTTTCCCCGTCATTCAACTTTTACTCCAACCCTACACGGAGTGAATAAACGAACGCAGCTATAGTACGCAAATTTTGGATAAACTTCGAAAGAATAATTCACTTAAAAACGTATTTCTTCAGAAATATTAAGAATTGTTATTGTTATTGTTTATTTTCTTCGAACTTCTTGGTGTTTGGTACTTCTGATTTATTTTGTGGCTATTAAAAATGTTTATAAGTGTTATAGATATAATAATGTCACATACAAAGCATTCGGTTGTGTAGGAACTAATATACTCGACTGCTATTTTCATTCGAATACTATTTTCATTCGAATACTATTTTCATTCGACTACTATTTTCATTCGAATACTATTTTCATTCGACTACTGTTTTTATTCGAATAATATTTTCATTCGACTAGTATTTTATTCTAATACTAATTTCACCCATCACTAGTATGTACTAATTTTAGGATCGAAACCCCGTTAACTTAAACTATAAATTTCATTTAATAATAAGAGACTGAAATAAAACTTCTGATTTATTATTGACCCTAAATTTTTCCGATATCAAACCCCTCCGGCGTGGACGGATATTAGTAGCTAGTATCCGTCGGATAGCAAAAATGTGACCGGATTCCGGATAGTAATAGATGAGCCGTCAAAGTTAGTCATTAATTTTTGTCGAGATAAACTCAACATCAATATCTCCGAAAGTGACCTAGACTGTTGTCATCGATTGACCGCGAAAGAAGGCAGAAGTAATCATAGTTAAATTTTGTCGAAGAGCCGTTAAAAACGATATTTTTCATTCAAAAAAGAAACTCAAAGGCACACGAATTATTATACGCGAAGATCTCACCCAGAAACGAGCTTCTTGGATTAGAAATTTGGTATCACGCTTTGGAAGTGCAAGTGTGTTTACGTCGAATGGAAAAATTTTTGTTAAAGACCAGGGTAACATTGTTAAATTAAATTCCCTCACCGACTATAATAATTTTCTTGCTGGGTTAAATGAGCCGCAGTAGTTACACCTTTCTTGCTAGAGTCTTGCTGCACGCCTGCTTTTTACGCTAGCGCTTTGCACGTTACTTATTGTATATTTTTACATACTTATTGTGTTTAAAATATAAAAAAAAAGAAATCTTTAGAATGTTATTGTGGGAGAAGGATTAATTTATTTATTTATTTACTTTTTTTTACAATATTTTGCTAAACATAATTATATTAATTATTTTCTGTTAACTATGAATATACATCTAGTCTGCATCAATATTAGATCTTTGTTACCAAAAATACATGCTTTATCAAATTTCATTGAACAAAATAATATAGACGTGTTAGTTGTAATTGAAACATGGCTTAATGAAACGATTAGTTCCAATAATATTAATATAAATGGTTACAATGTTTTGAGGAAAGACAGATCCGAGCGGGGTGGTGGGGTCGCTATATATTGCAGAAACATATTTAATTACAAAATTATTCCTACAGTTAATGCTATAGAACAAATGTGGTTATCCCTTCAATTTGCCGGAACAAACTTTGTAGTGGGTGAACTTGAGGATTCCTTCGCAATTGTCTTACCGTATTCGGAGAAGATTTTCTGTTGCGGTGATTTTAATATTGATTTTTTAAAGCCAAACAATTCTTCTACTCTTCACTTTCAAAATTTCTTAGAGTCCATCAACTATGTACAACTTATTAAACAGCCAACCCGTTTAACTCTTACGTCAGCAACTTTAATAGATCTGATATTAACATCTGAGGATACTGAACTTGTTAACCCATTAACGCCTAGCGGTACCATAAAGTCCCATGTGCAGGAACCCTTTTAAAAGGTCTGTGAAATTTGACATACGTAATTTCCTCTTGTATTACTAGATGGCGTGACTTGTTTATAAGTCGTTGACCAATCCCGTTCAAAGTAATTTGAAATTTCTTGTTACATGTGTTTGTGCGGTGCCGTTAAATTTGAAACATGGCTTTTGCAAGTGACAACTTGGATTTCCGTCTAGAGTAAGTATTATTTGAAGTTATTTACTGCTTGATTTTTATTTGTGGTCGTGTAATTCGCTTTTTAAAACATCATAAATTCTACTACAATTAATTTTATTTCGTTACATTATTCACGGGATTTACAAATTTCCAATAATCTTAAACGTCCCCATATGGACCCACTAGGCGCCTAATGAAAAATTTCGTGTCGCATACTTTTTTCTCCTGTTTAGAGGAATTACACTTCAAGAAGCACTTGATATTATTTATGATGACCCAGAAAGCACTCAAGTGACCGACATTTTTATAGAACCACCGGAAAGTCACATTCTTACTGATGAAGATTCCGGAGATGAGGATAATGCTGGCTTAGCCGATAATCTAAGTTCAAGACAACTTTCAGCTGGAGCAGAAATACGTTTTGGTAGTCACCAAAGAGATACCTGACGATTCCAATATCGATAATTCTGTTCATCACGAACCTTTAGCTTTACCAACAACCGGTGATTTTCAAAATGTTAACATTGCCGAAAAACCTACATGTTTTTCATTTATCAAGGGCGATCTAGAACCCCAAAATCACGATTTTCCCAAGCCAAATTATTCCAAGTACAAAAGTATGTCCTGTGTAGACCTTTTTGAGTTATTTTTTACAGATGAATTATTATGTGATATCATTATACAAATTTCAAATTATGCATTATTTAAAAATTGCCCTGATCCTAGAATATCTCTCGGAGAAATGAAAACGTTTTTAGCGATTTTGCTTCTTAGTGGATACAATGAATTACCTTCAAAAAGATCTTTCTGGGACAGTAACAAAGATATGAGAAATGAATTGGTCTACGAAGCAATGCGACGAGATCGATTTCTACAAATATGCCGTTTTCTCCATTTCTCTAACAATAATTCCATCGATCCTCATGACAAAATGTATAAATTGAGACCGCTAATTGAGTACCTCAAATCAAAATTTATTGAACACTTTGTGCCAGAACAGAATCTCTCATATGATGAATCCATGATAAGATACTATGGACGTCACGGATGTAAGCAGTTCATCCGTGGCAAACCCATAAGATTTGGATACAAAGTATGGTGTCTCAACGTTCCATCTGGATATCTAATAAATTTTCAAGTATATCAGGGTAAAAATCCAACGGCAAAAGTTCAGTATGAGCAACTATTTGGAAAGGCTGCAGTACCGCTTATTCAAATGAAGAATTGGGAGAAAAGAAATCGTTACCTTACCATTTTTTCTTTGATAATTTATTTACGGGAATGAATTTACTTTGTATTCTAAAAGCTAATGGATATCAAGGTACTGGTACGATAAGGGACAATCGCATTCCAAAGGAATGCCCCTTAGTGTCTAAGAAAGATTTACAGAGGCGTCCGAGAGGTATATTTGATTCGGTTCTTGAAAAGAATGCGGGTATTCAGTTTATTCGCTGGATGGATAATAATGTTGTATCTGTAGCTAGTACCTGCTTTGGTACCATTCCAATAAAAAATGTAGAACGCTTTTCGAGAACAGAAAGAAAATTTGTTGGAATATCTAGACCTCATGCATTTTCAGAGTACAACAAGAATATGGGCGGCACAGATTTGATGGATGACAATATATCAAAGTAATTATTTTTATTGCGTACTTATACAAAACCTACATAAATGTCTAATTTCTTTACAGTTACCGTATCGGAATACGAGCAAAGAAGTGGTACTGGCCCATATTTACCTATCTCATTGATGTAGCGGTACAAAATGCATGGCAAATTCTGATTCAAATATAAGTCAGCTAGAATTCAGAAGAAATATTGTACAAGTACATTTTCAATTTTTTTTTTGTAAATATACAGTGACCGGCAGAAAGTTGGACACATGGGAATATTTTATTATAGATTTGTCAGAAAAATTTATTCTTTATGAAATGCATCCTCTCAAACTCAAAATGCACATATAAAAATTTTCCCATATGTGTCCAAGTTTCTGCCGGTCACTGTAGACTGTGTTATAATTTTTATTTCAGACATACTTGGTAAAATTTAAATTTCCTCCAAAAGCACCCGGTCGAATTTCTTGTGCGGCTGGCAGTGACTTTCGAGTAAATAGCTCCGTAAGGTATGATGGAATGAATCATTATGTTGTACCCGTTCCGCAAAGCAAGAGACGGAGATGTGCTGGAGAAAAATGCACTAGCAAAGTTCGCACAATGTGCGAAAAATGTGATGTGGGACTGTGCATAGATTGTTTTAAGAAATTTCATAATAAATAAATACACATATGTGCAATAAAAAGCAAATACTTATGTTATCCCCCATCTTTAATCATTTAACTAATCTAAATGCAGTATTCTCTGATATCGCCTAGCGTACCCATAACGGAACACCCCATATTTTGAAAACTGCTGATTAGAAATTTATGCAAAAAATTCTTACATGTCTAAGAGGCTTATTTTTAAAATATTTAATGTTAAAAACATAAAAATTAAAAAAAAATTAATTCAGGCGTTAATGGGTTAATGCGGGAGTTCTTAACTGTGACCTTTCGGATCACGATGCAGTCTTCTGTAAGTTTCCGGCATCGAAATCTCAGACAAAGCCTATATACCGTACTTTTAGAGATTATAAAAATGTAATTTGGGAACATTTTTAACAAGATTTACATTCTATACCTTTCCACTTTATATTTAGAATCAAAAATATTGATGAAAAGATTAGTTTCTTCAATTCACAAATTTTAAATTTATTTAATAAACACGCACCGCTCATAACGCGACGTTTCACAAAAAAGTTGGCTCCTTGGCTAACGGACAATCAGAAATTACTTATGCGTCTGAGAGACAAAGCCAAGGAAAGATATCGTAGAACGAAATCCAAACGTGATTGGGAGTCTTACAAATCATTAAGAAATCTAGCTACAACTTCACTTAAATTAGAAAAAAAAGCATTTTTTGATCATATTACTCGCAATCGCAACAATACAGTTCTGTGGAAAAAACTAGCCCATCTTGGCTTTAGCAAAAATAGTAGTCTTAATATACCAACACATCTTGCAGATGTAAATAAAATCAATAACTACTTTCTTAATAGCATCCCGTCTTCTAATACTACTCAGTCATTGTATTCTTATGAAGCAAATTCTGAAAATGAAGCCAGCTTCTCTTTTCAAACTGTAGGTACAGAATCTGTTTACCATATCATTAACGGTATAAGTTCCACAGCAACGGGATCTGACGATATTAATATTACAATGATAAGGTTATGTTGTCCTTTAATAATTCCATATATTACACATATAATCAACTCGTGTATTATCAGCCACTCAGTTCCTATCATCTGGAAACATGCTTTAATTCGTCCTTTGCCCAAAGTTAAAGATCCGGCGTCAATGAAGGATTTACGTCCTATAAGTATATTGCCTACTATGTCTAAAATATTTGAAAAAGTTCTACAATCTCAGCTTTATAACTATATAGAGGCCACTCAAATTTTGCCAAGTGTGCAGTCTGGCTTCAGAGCAGGTTTCAGTTGTACTACTGCATTGCTTAACGTAACCGACGACATTTTGAAGGCTACTGATAATCGTCAAATAACAGCTCTTATTCTACTAGACTTTAGCAAAGCGTTCGATACTGTAAGTCATAATATTTTGTGCTCCCTCTTACATCATATAGGAATTACCAAAGAATCTACTGATCTAATTAAATCTTATCTAACTAAACGAATCCAGACTGTGGTTATTGGGTCATCTTTTTCAAATGCGCTTGCCGTTACTCAGGGTGTACCTCAAGGTTCAATTGGACCCTTATTATTCTCCCTGTATACATCTAAATTTTTATCGGTTATAAAGACGTGCACAGCCCATGTTTTTGCGGATGACACGCAATTATATTTTTCTTTCGATCCGTCTAACTGGCGTGAAGCTAACTCATTTATAAATGATGACTTGAAATCATTGTCTACTGTGGCCGCTAAACATTGCTTAACCCTAAATCCCTCCAAATCTCAATTATTACTGTTTGGAAAAAATAATATCAATAATATAGCAAATAAATTTAATGTAACAATAAATGGCATCAGTATTCCGGTTTCTAATAAAGCTAGAAACCTCGGATTGATAATAGATAATAGTTTCCGTTATCGTGAACAGATTTCAAAATACATTACTAATGCTTACATACAATTAAGGAAACTGTTTCCGTTTCGAAGTGTTTTAAATATAGAAACAAAAAAACGTCTATGTGATACTCTTGTATTGTCGCAGTTTGCATATTGTTCCCCCGTCTATCATTTGGCTTTGGATTATTATACAAAAAACCGTATACAAAAAATACAAAACTCATGTTTACGATTCATATATGGCATTAGGAAATACGACCATATTTCACATAAATTACGTGACATTGGTTGGCTCAACATGGCTAACCGTCGGGAATTACAAACTATAACATTATTTCATAAGATAATTATATATAAAACACCACCGTATTTGTACAATAAAATTCGATTCAGAACCGACATACATAATCTTACCACCAGATTTCGTGGCCTGATTTCACCACCTCCGCACAGAACTGTTTTGTATGAACGATCTTACTCAGTCGCTATTTATAATAAATATAACAATTTAGCATTCGAATTAAAAAAACTAGAATTGAGAGTATTTAAAGTCAAACTTAAAAATGCGTTATACCAAAGTCAGAATCATTAAGCCTTGTAAAGTAGTTATGTAGTTATATTTTCTCTAATAGTAGACATCATTTGGGTAGGTATCATAGAATTATTCCGCTTATTTGATTCACTTATAGTTAACACATTCACTCTGAGTTGTCTCTATTGTAACTGTCAACCTTCTCTATTACACAATTTTGGTTATTTATATCATTGCATTCATGTTGGGTTCACCAATTTTTCTTTCATTTTTTTTTGCTTCTTATAGCTTAGTTAGCTTAGATTTAGT
The DNA here is from genome assembly GCA_958336345.1 of Dorcus parallelipipedus. Taxonomy (NCBI): domain Eukaryota; kingdom Metazoa; phylum Arthropoda; class Insecta; order Coleoptera; family Lucanidae; genus Dorcus; species Dorcus parallelipipedus. The sequence continues at coordinate 19,210,074 of OY284479.1, forward strand.
TTAGTATTAGGCAGCCATGATTATTATCTTTTTTTCTATTTTGTCAAGGTTAAGTTTAAAAGCAGATTATTATCTGAACTTCGCCTTGCGATTTGTGTATTATTTGACGCCATATACTTTTTTCTAATATTGTTTGCATTCACACAAATAAAGACTATTATTATTATTATTATTATATTAGTCACCGATATCCACTGCATCTCTACAATCAACTACCTATATGACAAAGATCTAGCAAAAACAATCACAAAAGAGCAACTGCTACTTGAGAATAAATATTGTTTTTTCGTGTTACCTTTTCAATCCAATTATCTCCTACTAAATTTTTATGCTAAGCATGAAAATAAAATTAAACTAACAATATAGTTCAAGGGATAAAAAGGAACTACAAACCTTCTCCATCCAAGATGATCCCTGTTCGTCACCTTCACCACAAACAAAAAATTCCTCTTCGCATACTTTTCGTATTTCATCTTTCAAACCTACAGACACAAAATAATATACATATTATTATTATTATTAAAATTGAATAAGGCCTATGCAACATGAGTGAGTTTGGAGAATCAGTATCATTTATAAAATAAAGCTACTTTTTGGCGTTAAATATTTTGCAATATTTTCAAATATTGTAATTTTCGCATTGAAACAATGACGTCATATTTGAAATTATTCGAACTTGTTTAAAACATTCTTGGGAGGATAGTTCGTGAAGAAAAAGTTACTTGGGCAACATCAATTTAAAATGTTTCTTTGCTATAATCCATTCCTTATCTATTTACCATCGTAGTAGGCCGTTATTTTAAGTTAGTAGATTGGCTATCTTAAGTAAAATTAGGCATATTTAATTTGATGTCATTTTAACATACGCCAAACTGTGACAATTCAAATCAGATAAGTAGTTCAACGAAACAGATTGAAACGTAACCCAGCCAAAATAAAAAGTGAAGGGAAACGTTTTACAATTTATGTATACAGGGTGGGCCAATAGTGCGTATTCGGAAGATAGCGACTTTATTATTGCATATTCTTAAAATCCGTGTGCGCTAAGACTTAGATGGGACAGTCAGGGACAATATTGTGGGTACTGCGTTTAAATTACTGGTTATTCCCTGCACAGGTTTATCCCTTTATACCTGCTTCAGTAATAAATTCGATAATGGTATTCTAAAAATAAATTAATAAATTGTTAATAAATGATCCAATGGATTTTTTCTGTTTGTATTTTCGCTGTGTTATGTCCTTTTCAAATATACTGGAAATTTATTCCTGTACCCGCAATATCGTCCCTGACTGTAGGTGCATGATTTAAAATTAGTTACAATTATACAGAGTGTTTCGTCTGGATGTGCCAACCCAAAGTTATATTTTTTTAAATGGAACACCCAGTATATTATGAGCTCATCTGATTCGCCTTTAAAAATGGAACAATTTTTTATAAGATGATTACGTACCTAAATGTAATACTTTTCGAGATATTGGCATTTAAACGTAAAAATACGGTATGTTTTGATACGCTGTAGATACGTTGTTTATTAAAATTCTATTTTGTAATTTTATAGGAATATTACATGACTTGTTGGCAGTAAAAAACAATGTTCTTTTTAAAAATAGGTCATATACTTTTTACAGGGTGAATCATAACTCGAATGCCTATTTTACTGATTTTTTAAATGGAACACCCTGTATATTATCGTTAATTCTGACACATCGTAGATTAAGCTTTTCAGTAATATGCGGTTTGGTATACGTTACACATTGAATTCTCACATAATGACACTTCAAATTCGAAACTCTGTAATGCGGCGTTTATTTCGACTTCTAACGGATTACTTCCATGACAAATGGTTCATTTTTACTGAAAATTATTTTAAAAAGTTGTATTCAATCTGATTTTAAGTTTTTAGTTTGTTATAAATGAACATTATCATTTAATTTTGATGAACTTTAAAATCTGCTTTTTCTAATTTGTAATGTAATTGTACGTGGCAATTCTTCGCGAGAATGGAGAAAAATAAAATTGCAAAACCCGCAGAAACTTAATAAATTAGATATCTAACATTATTTTAAAATTTATTAATAACACAGCTATGCAGCTAAAAAATTTCTGTAAACGTGATAACGGTTTCTGCTAGCTATTTGTTCACAGATACCAGGAAAATAATATAAAAAATCCATCATATCAGGTTTTTTTGTAATACATAATTAAAGGTCTTGTCTCTATAGGGTTATTCACGCAAATAATTCATTAAAAGTTTTCAAGGAAGAAATGTAGATAGAAATTTGAAATTTACGGAGCAGAAATATTTCAAAAGGATCTTTTCAAATAAAACAAAACTGACTTCAAGACACTTCCGCTTATACCGGAAGTCGCTATCAACTCGCTTAATTTAAATAACATGCTACAGTTTTCGATACGTTTTTGAATTGTGGGACTAATGAAGCAATTTATGAAGGCTTTACCGAGTAAAGTATCCGAGAAGTATTTCAGGTCAAAATTCTCAGTTATCTGACGCTAAAGTAAAAGAAGGCATATTTACTGCGCCAGGTATACGAAAATTGATGAAAGATATAAACTTTGTGTCAACGATAACTGATACAGAAAAACAAGCATGGAAAGCTTTTACAAATGTGATTGAAATTTTTTTGGGAATCAATAAAAGTGACAATTATGTAGAAATTGTTGAAAATGTGATAAGTAAATTTGAAAAACTGAGTGTCGTATTAGTCTAAAGGTACATTTTTTTACATTCGCACTTCGACTATTTCCCAGACAATTTGGGAACATTTAGTGAAGGGCAAGGTGAAAGATTTTACCAAGATATCAAAGATATCAATGGAGGTGGAATGTTAACATGCTAGCTGATTATTGTTGGATGTTAAAGAAGGGTGGTGACGGATATGAACATATGAGAAAAAGTTCGAAAAGATCATTGTAACACCGGAATTAACTAATCGCGGGGTAGTTAATTGTAATTTAGATTTAAGAGGTATTTCATATTTATATTTAAGGATAGGTTTCAACTTTGTATTTTATTGCACCAATATAATATGTATTTTTAATGTCAGAAACGTGGCGTTTTTCTTTTAAATATTCAACCTCCTTTTGTGGAAAATCCTGATGTGATAGAGAAAAAAGTACAGCAAATTTAAAATCAGCGTATTAAAATTAACAAAATACAGGTAATGAAGTATCAGAAATTTTTCATAACTTTCAATATGCATAGTTGTGTAATTGATTAATTCATATCATGGCTTATATCGAAATTGTACACAATTTTTTAGTAACAAGTGTGCTTTGGAAAATTCGTGCAGAAACAATCCACTTCAGCTTTCATTGCGATAAAAACTTAAATCTAAGTCCACAATGAATTATTCTCGTGAAGAATTAACAGACACGGTATTCGTGCTGGGAGAGAGTGAAAAAAATTGTTTAATGGCGTGCCGCATTTACAAACAGAAATATATCATGGAAGTAATCCGTTAGAAGTCGGAATAAACGCCGCATTACAGAGTTTCGATTTTGAAGTGTCATTATGTGAGAATTCAATGTGTAACGTATACCAAACCGCATATTACTGAAAAGCTTAATCTACGATGTGTCAGAATTAACGATGATATACAGGGTGTTCCATTTAAAAAATCAGAGTAAAATAGGCATTCGAGCTATGATTCACCCTGTAAAAAGTATGTGACCTATTTTTAAAAAGAACATTGTTTTTACTGCCAGCAAGTCATGTAATATTCCTATAAAATTACAAAATTAAATTTTAATAAACAACGTATCTACAGCGTATCAAAACATACCGTATTTTTACGTTTAAGTGCCAATATCTCAAAAAGTATTACATTTAGGTACGTAATCATCTTATAAAAAAATGTTCCATTTTTAAAGGCGAATCAGATGAGCTCAGAATATACTGGGTGTTCCATTTAAAAAAATATAACTTTGGGTTGGCACATCCAGACGAAACACCCTGTATAATTGTAACTAATTTTAAATCATGCAGCTATATCATCTAAGTCTTAGCGCACACGGATTTTAAGAATATGCAATAATAAAGTCGCTATCTTCCAAATACGCACTATTGGCCCATCCTGTATGGTACCGGGTGAGTTATTTATCTTGAGACAACATCATATCTCGAAAACTACGCATCGGATCAAAAAACTTTGTGAATAAAATGTATTCGACGCGAAGGGGCCTATCTAATGATCCTAATCGCGATCCCCCACCCCCACCCCCAGTGGGTGGGGCGGGGGGCAACTTTCAAATCGCAAATAGGAACCACTATTTTTTATTGCAGATTCGGATTCTACGGCAAAAAAGACGTAACTTGTATGTCAAACATTTTATCAAAACAATAATAGCATAGTTATTAAAATTTAATTAAAGTTGTCGCTTTTTGAACGCTGCGCTGCCAATATCTTTGGAACTCGTCTCAAATGCGGTGGTTGATTCCAAGAAAGTGACGTAGCGGTCTTCTAGGAAATGTGCCTCCACAAATATCGTACCGGCTGTGCGATAGCTCAGTACGTGCCTTGCTTTCGTTGCGTGTCGCATTGTTTCAATACGTTCCGTCATTACGTAACTGCATTATCAGTTATAATGCAGGCTATAACAGTACAAGAGAAAATTGAAATGGTTTACATTTACGGAGAAAGTGGCAGGGATATCAATAATGCTGTTTTACCCTGTATGCTCAACGTTTTCCAGACAAGGTACGGTCACGCGCTTCGTTTTACCGGGTTGTTCAACAGTTCTCCACCGAGGGAAGCGTACAACCCAAAAAAAGGACCCGCCGAAGAACAATTGCTGGAGAAAATAATGAAATTGCGGTATTAGCTGCAGTGGCTCATAACCCACACGTTAGTACTCGACGCATAAGTCGTGAATCGGGACTGAGTCAGACTACTGTTTGCCAAATATTGAAGCATAGAAAATATCATCCGTTTCATGTTTCCCTGCATCAAGAACATGGCGATGATTTCCAGAACCGAGTGACATTCTGTGACTGGGCGCTCCAACAAATACAACGAGACCCCCATTTCTTTGCTCGCGTATTGTTCTCTGACGAGGTGACTTTTACAAACCACGGTACGATTAATCGACACAATATGCATTATTGGAGTATCGAAAACCCACACTGGTTACGCCAAGTTGAACAACAGCGCCCTTGGAATGTGAATGGTGTGAAATAATTGGTCCATTCTTTATCGGTGGCAACTTAAATGGTGAAAGATATCGCAACTTCTTGGAGAACGAACTTCCAGTATTGCTTGAAGACCTTTCCTTGGATGTGCGACAAACAATGTGTTCAACATGACGGTTGTCCAGCACATCATTCTGCAGCAGCACGGGAAGTATTAGATCACGTCTACAATCGTCGGTGGATCGGAAGAGGTGGTCCAGTATCTTGGCCTGCAAGATCGCCGGATCTTACTTCGTCTGACTTTTGTTTGTGGGGTTACTTGAAGGGTGAAGTTTATAATACACTGCCAACAACGCGTGAAAACATGATTGAGCGAATCACTAATGCCTGCCGGACGATTACACCAGACACACTTCTCAGTTGTGTCCAAGCATTCCAACTGCGGATAAATAAGTGCATCGAAGTGGATGGACACATTTTTGAGCACTTACTGAAATAATATTACAAACACCTCAATGGTGAGAGGCGAGGGGACTCACCTAAAACAAGCACCCCGATGGAAACAGAAACCTACTACTCTACTACTAATCTGTCAGAAATCCAAAACAAAGATTCGGACAAACCCTACGTCTTTTACGCCGTAGAATCCGAATCTGCAATAAAAAATAATAGTTCCTATTTGCGATTTGAAAGTTGCCTCCCGCCCCACCCACTGGGGGTGGGGATGGGGGGTCGCGATTGGTATCATTAGATAGGTCCCTTCGGGTCAAATAAATTGTGTTCACAACGTTTTCTGCTCCGATGCGTAGTTGTAGAGATATTTCGTTGTCTCAAGATAAAAAACTCACCCGGTATATGAATTTGGATGTGAATACACGTCATGATTAAAAGGAAATATCGTAACATTGCCAAATTCGGAGCAATCTTAAAATCTAAATCGACATGACATTCATTGTCAAAATTTAATTACATACATGTGTAACATATTCTAGACTTTCGCGGCATACTACTATGGTAAATAGATAAAGAATGGATTATACATGCTGGACAATTCATCTCAGTGAAGATGTTTAGCGGATAACTGTGCGATTTAATTTACAATCATACGATAAATAAAACTTGAGAGGCATTTGAAATATTTATACTTTAGCGTTTCCCATTTTCATAGCCTAAATTATTTCAAATATTGGTTGAAAATATTGCAACGCCAAGAAGTGACTTAAACACAAAAATTTGTTTTAAAAATGAACTCCTTTAAGAGCCGGAACTCCCTCAGCCAGGGAAGTGATTTCACCCCCACTTCCTCCGGCAGCAATACACTTGGCGCTACTATCGCGTACTTACATAGGGCGCATTCAGGGACGCTTAGCGGCTGAGAGGCTAAGTAAGCAACTTCCCTGAATGGACAAGCTGACAGACCGCTGAAAGAAAGCCGCTGAGATATTTACACAGCGCACAAATTGTAGGCTGAGTTCCTCAGCGCTATGAAAAGAAGTGGTGGGGGCATAATTTAAATTTATTGGTTGAGTCTGTATTCAATTTTTCCAGTCGATGATTGGTCAGGCAGTTTATTCTGACCGTTGACTTGACGATTTTGTGCAGATTGACGGGATTGACCGTTTATTTAACTCGTCCATGTAGTAAGCCAAGCATGTGAGACAGCTGCCATTCAGAACTTCGTTCAGGGAATCACTGTGTGCTGACACTTAGGGCCAGTTGTACAAAGTAGGTTTAAGCTGACGCTCAACTCAACCAGGTTCAAAGTAAACAAATTCGCATAGGATCTTAATGACATATGGCAATTAATGCATTCATAAATAAAATTTGATGCGATTTTGTTCACTTTGAACCTGGTTCAGTTGAGCGTCAGTTTAAACCTCCTTTGTACAACTGGCCCTTAGAAAACGCTGACTAAATTACAGCTTAGCTAAGCCGCTGAGCGTCCTTGAATGCGCCCATTTATTCGTCGAAATTACATCCTGGACAACAACCACTCGCAGCTTTAAATGAAGTACACTTTTTTATCGTCAGAAATTGAAATCAAATTTAGACATTTCTCTTAAAAAAAGTATTTAAAAAAGCAATTCAGTTGCATTTTCGTCAAATTAGGTGTAGGAACTAGTGCTGGCAACCTAAATCGATTTTTTGGATAATCGGTTAACCGGTTTTGGATATTCGCGGTTTTGGAGGAAACCGAAAACCGGTTATCCGGATAACTCGGTTATTCGAGTATCCAGTTATACGGGAAACCGGTTATTCGAATATCCAGTTATTCGGATAACCGGATATTTGGATATTATCAGTTTCTTGGATAATCGAATAATCGGTTTTAACCATTATTTGGATAGCCGATTATATCCGAAACCGGTTTTTAAAGAAACCGATTATTCGGTTTAAATTTTTTCCTGTTTTTGCCAGCACTATTAGAAACAGCAGTATTATTTTAATAAATAGGGAATTAAAGAAAATTCCTTTTGAGCTAAAATTATGTCGGTAGAAATATTTCAAGTACACAAACTGAAACTATTTGCGTTACTTTTATAATTTTTTGAACATTGTTCATTAGATATAACAAGGATAATTATATCAGGAAAAAAACTTTTATTTTTATTATCTATTTAAAAGCACAAACATATTATTGTGAGTAGTGACAAAAAAATCAGTTCTTTTTAATACGTCCTAATTAACCGGCTTTCGGTTAATCAATTGGGATAATTAAAAAATTGAATAATCTGTTTTTCAAATATCCGAATAGTCAGTTTTTGGATATCCGAATAGTCGGTTTCTTGCATAATCGAATAATCGGTTTTAACCATTATTTGGATAGCCGATTATATCCGAAACCGGTTTTTAAAGAAACCGATTATTCGGTTTAAATTTTTTCCGGTTTTTGCCAGCACTAGTAGGAACTGTCTCAGAAACTATTTTGTAAATATTTTTCTTCTGTACAAGCTTTTATGAATTCTAAAAAATATATATTGCTGAAAAGAAAATATATTAGGCGATGGTTGATGTCTAATTTTAATGATTAGTCTAATTTTTCTCGATAGGAAAAAAAACGGAAAAAAAGACCTAAAATTTGCTAATAATAACTATTGTAAAATATCTATTATTTACAGATTTACATCTCACAATTTTAAATACGCATTTATGTAACTTAATTGTAATTTTTTTCTCCCCTTTGCGATGCGCTTTTGTTTTTTGTGAGAGCTCTAAAAGATATTACATACAAAATCCCACAACTATTGTATTTAAAGTTGTTCTTATCTCTTAAAATAATACTTCTAGGTAGGCTGAAAAGTATTTAAAAGTTTTCAATAAATTGACGAATAACACAAAAACTAGTAAACCAATTACACGATATTTATATACAGTGTCTTATAGACAGTGTACGTTTGTTATCAGGGTGACTCAAGGATTAAAAATTTGGAAAAATATACAGGGTGTTCCATTTAAAAAAATATATATTTTTTTGTCCACCCGGTATATATAAAACGCTACCGCGAAACTGCTAGTATAGGTGAAATCTACATAAAAATCCATATAAGACCAATTTTTAAATTTTTTGAATCGGTTAATAATTAAAAAAATAAACCTTTTGTTTTTGTTACGTGCTACAATTTTGGTCACAAATTAGAAAAAGCGGCCATTTTGATTTTTCTATTTTTTACTAAACCATAACAGGTGTCAAAATTTGCAAAGACGCAAAAACGTTCACTAATGAATAAATTAGATATCTAACATTATTTTAAAATTTATTAATAACACAGCTATGCAGCTAAAAAATTTCTGTAAACGTGATAACGGTTTCTGCTAGCTATTTGTTCACAGATACCAGGAAAATAATATAAAAAATCCATCATATCAGGTTTTTTTGTAATACATAATTAAAGGTCTTGTCTCTATAGGGTTATTCACGCAAATAATTCATTAAAAGTTTTCAAGGAAGAAATGTAGATAGAAATTTGAAATTTACGGAGCAGAAATATTTCAAAAGGATCTTTTCAAATAAAACAAAACTGACTTCAAGACACTTCCGCTTATACCGGAAGTCGCTATCAACTCGCTTAATTTAAATAACATGCTACAGTTTTCGATACGTTTTTGAATTGTGGGACTAATGAAGCAATTTATGAAGGCTTTACCGAGTAAAGTATCCGAGAAGTATTTCAGGTCAAAATTCTCAGTTATCTGACGCTAAAGTAAAAGAAGGCATATTTACTGCGCCAGGTATACGAAAATTGATGAAAGATATAAACTTTGTGTCAACGATAACTGATACAGAAAAACAAGCATGGAAAGCTTTTACAAATGTGATTGAAATTTTTTTGGGAATCAATAAAAGTGACAATTATGTAGAAATTGTTGAAAATGTGATAAGTAAATTTGAAAAACTGAGTGTCGTATTAGTCTAAAGGTACATTTTTTTACATTCGCACTTCGACTATTTCCCAGACAATTTGGGAACATTTAGTGAAGGGCAAGGTGAAAGATTTTACCAAGATATCAAAGATATCAATGGAGGTGGAATGTTAACATGCTAGCTGATTATTGTTGGATGTTAAAGAAGGGTGGTGACGGATATGAACATATGAGAAAAAGTTCGAAAAGATCATTGTAACACCGGAATTAACTAATCGCGGGGTAGTTAATTGTAATTTAGATTTAAGAGGTATTTCATATTTATATTTAAGGATAGGTTTCAACTTTGTATTTTATTGCACCAATATAATATGTATTTTTAATGTCAGAAACGTGGCGTTTTTCTTTTAAATATTCAACCTCCTTTTGTGGAAAATCCTGATGTGATAGAGAAAAAAGTACAGCAAATTTAAAATCAGCGTATTAAAATTAACAAAATACAGGTAATGAAGTATCAGAAATTTTTCATAACTTTCAATATGCATAGTTGTGTAATTGATTAATTCATATCATGGCTTATATCGAAATTGTACACAATTTTTTAGTAACAAGTGTGCTTTGGAAAATTCGTGCAGAAACAATCCACTTCAGCTTTCATTGCGATAAAAACTTAAATCTAAGTCCACAATGAATTATTCTCGTGAAGAATTAACAGACACGGTATTCGTGCTGGGAGAGAGTGAAAAAAATTGTTTAATGGCGTGCCGCATTTACAAACAGAAATATATCATGGAAGTAATCCGTTAGAAGTCGGAATAAACGCCGCATTACAGAGTTTCGATTTTGAAGTGTCATTATGTGAGAATTCAATGTGTAACGTATACCAAACCGCATATTACTGAAAAGCTTAATCTACGATGTGTCAGAATTAACGATGATATACAGGGTGTTCCATTTAAAAAATCAGAGTAAAATAGGCATTCGAGCTATGATTCACCCTGTAAAAAGTATGTGACCTATTTTTAAAAAGAACATTGTTTTTACTGCCAGCAAGTCATGTAATATTCCTATAAAATTACAAAATTAAATTTTAATAAACAACGTATCTACAGCGTATCAAAACATACCGTATTTTTACGTTTAAGTGCCAATATCTCAAAAAGTATTACATTTAGGTACGTAATCATCTTATAAAAAAATGTTCCATTTTTAAAGGCGAATCAGATGAGCTCAGAATATACTGGGTGTTCCATTTAAAAAAATATAACTTTGGGTTGGCACATCCAGACGAAACACCCTGTATAATTGTAACTAATTTTAAATCATGCAGCTATATCATCTAAGTCTTAGCGCACACGGATTTTAAGAATATGCAATAATAAAGTCGCTATCTTCCAAATACGCACTATTGGCCCATCCTGTATGGTACCGGGTGAGTTATTTATCTTGAGACAACATCATATCTCGAAAACTACGCATCGGATCAAAAAACTTTGTGAATAAAATGTATTCGACGCGAAGGGGCCTATCTAATGATCCTAATCGCGATCCCCCACCCCCACCCCCAGTGGGTGGGGCGGGGGGCAACTTTCAAATCGCAAATAGGAACCACTATTTTTTATTGCAGATTCGGATTCTACGGCAAAAAAGACGTAACTTGTATGTCAAACATTTTATCAAAACAATAATAGCATAGTTATTAAAATTTAATTAAAGTTGTCGCTTTTTGAACGCTGCGCTGCCAATATCTTTGGAACTCGTCTCAAATGCGGTGGTTGATTCCAAGAAAGTGACGTAGCGGTCTTCTAGGAAATGTGCCTCCACAAATATCGTACCGGCTGTGCGATAGCTCAGTACGTGCCTTGCTTTCGTTGCGTGTCGCATTGTTTCAATACGTTCCGTCATTACGTAACTGCATTATCAGTTATAATGCAGGCTATAACAGTACAAGAGAAAATTGAAATGGTTTACATTTACGGAGAAAGTGGCAGGGATATCAATAATGCTGTTTTACCCTGTATGCTCAACGTTTTCCAGACAAGGTACGGTCACGCGCTTCGTTTTACCGGGTTGTTCAACAGTTCTCCACCGAGGGAAGCGTACAACCCAAAAAAAGGACCCGCCGAAGAACAATTGCTGGAGAAAATAATGAAATTGCGGTATTAGCTGCAGTGGCTCATAACCCACACGTTAGTACTCGACGCATAAGTCGTGAATCGGGACTGAGTCAGACTACTGTTTGCCAAATATTGAAGCATAGAAAATATCATCCGTTTCATGTTTCCCTGCATCAAGAACATGGCGATGATTTCCAGAACCGAGTGACATTCTGTGACTGGGCGCTCCAACAAATACAACGAGACCCCCATTTCTTTGCTCGCGTATTGTTCTCTGACGAGGTGACTTTTACAAACCACGGTACGATTAATCGACACAATATGCATTATTGGAGTATCGAAAACCCACACTGGTTACGCCAAGTTGAACAACAGCGCCCTTGGAATGTGAATGGTGTGAAATAATTGGTCCATTCTTTATCGGTGGCAACTTAAATGGTGAAAGATATCGCAACTTCTTGGAGAACGAACTTCCAGTATTGCTTGAAGACCTTTCCTTGGATGTGCGACAAACAATGTGTTCAACATGACGGTTGTCCAGCACATCATTCTGCAGCAGCACGGGAAGTATTAGATCACGTCTACAATCGTCGGTGGATCGGAAGAGGTGGTCCAGTATCTTGGCCTGCAAGATCGCCGGATCTTACTTCGTCTGACTTTTGTTTGTGGGGTTACTTGAAGGGTGAAGTTTATAATACACTGCCAACAACGCGTGAAAACATGATTGAGCGAATCACTAATGCCTGCCGGACGATTACACCAGACACACTTCTCAGTTGTGTCCAAGCATTCCAACTGCGGATAAATAAGTGCATCGAAGTGGATGGACACATTTTTGAGCACTTACTGAAATAATATTACAAACACCTCAATGGTGAGAGGCGAGGGGACTCACCTAAAACAAGCACCCCGATGGAAACAGAAACCTACTACTCTACTACTAATCTGTCAGAAATCCAAAACAAAGATTCGGACAAACCCTACGTCTTTTACGCCGTAGAATCCGAATCTGCAATAAAAAATAATAGTTCCTATTTGCGATTTGAAAGTTGCCTCCCGCCCCACCCACTGGGGGTGGGGATGGGGGGTCGCGATTGGTATCATTAGATAGGTCCCTTCGGGTCAAATAAATTGTGTTCACAACGTTTTCTGCTCCGATGCGTAGTTGTAGAGATATTTCGTTGTCTCAAGATAAAAAACTCACCCGGTATATGAATTTGGATGTGAATACACGTCATGATTAAAAGGAAATATCGTAACATTGCCAAATTCGGAGCAATCTTAAAATCTAAATCGACATGACATTCATTGTCAAAATTTAATTACATACATGTGTAACATATTCTAGACTTTCGCGGCATACTACTATGGTAAATAGATAAAGAATGGATTATACATGCTGGACAATTCATCTCAGTGAAGATGTTTAGCGGATAACTGTGCGATTTAATTTACAATCATACGATAAATAAAACTTGAGAGGCATTTGAAATATTTATACTTTAGCGTTTCCCATTTTCATAGCCTAAATTATTTCAAATATTGGTTGAAAATATTGCAACGCCAAGAAGTGACTTAAACACAAAAATTTGTTTTAAAAATGAACTCCTTTAAGAGCCGGAACTCCCTCAGCCAGGGAAGTGATTTCACCCCCACTTCCTCCGGCAGCAATACACTTGGCGCTACTATCGCGTACTTACATAGGGCGCATTCAGGGACGCTTAGCGGCTGAGAGGCTAAGTAAGCAACTTCCCTGAATGGACAAGCTGACAGACCGCTGAAAGAAAGCCGCTGAGATATTTACACAGCGCACAAATTGTAGGCTGAGTTCCTCAGCGCTATGAAAAGAAGTGGTGGGGGCATAATTTAAATTTATTGGTTGAGTCTGTATTCAATTTTTCCAGTCGATGATTGGTCAGGCAGTTTATTCTGACCGTTGACTTGACGATTTTGTGCAGATTGACGGGATTGACCGTTTATTTAACTCGTCCATGTAGTAAGCCAAGCATGTGAGACAGCTGCCATTCAGAACTTCGTTCAGGGAATCACTGTGTGCTGACACTTAGGGCCAGTTGTACAAAGTAGGTTTAAGCTGACGCTCAACTCAACCAGGTTCAAAGTAAACAAATTCGCATAGGATCTTAATGACATATGGCAATTAATGCATTCATAAATAAAATTTGATGCGATTTTGTTCACTTTGAACCTGGTTCAGTTGAGCGTCAGTTTAAACCTCCTTTGTACAACTGGCCCTTAGAAAACGCTGACTAAATTACAGCTTAGCTAAGCCGCTGAGCGTCCTTGAATGCGCCCATTTATTCGTCGAAATTACATCCTGGACAACAACCACTCGCAGCTTTAAATGAAGTACACTTTTTTATCGTCAGAAATTGAAATCAAATTTAGACATTTCTCTTAAAAAAAGTATTTAAAAAAGCAATTCAGTTGCATTTTCGTCAAATTAGGTGTAGGAACTAGTGCTGGCAACCTAAATCGATTTTTTGGATAATCGGTTAACCGGTTTTGGATATTCGCGGTTTTGGAGGAAACCGAAAACCGGTTATCCGGATAACTCGGTTATTCGAGTATCCAGTTATACGGGAAACCGGTTATTCGAATATCCAGTTATTCGGATAACCGGATATTTGGATATTATCAGTTTCTTGGATAATCGAATAATCGGTTTTAACCATTATTTGGATAGCCGATTATATCCGAAACCGGTTTTTAAAGAAACCGATTATTCGGTTTAAATTTTTTCCTGTTTTTGCCAGCACTATTAGAAACAGCAGTATTATTTTAATAAATAGGGAATTAAAGAAAATTCCTTTTGAGCTAAAATTATGTCGGTAGAAATATTTCAAGTACACAAACTGAAACTATTTGCGTTACTTTTATAATTTTTTGAACATTGTTCATTAGATATAACAAGGATAATTATATCAGGAAAAAAACTTTTATTTTTATTATCTATTTAAAAGCACAAACATATTATTGTGAGTAGTGACAAAAAAATCAGTTCTTTTTAATACGTCCTAATTAACCGGCTTTCGGTTAATCAATTGGGATAATTAAAAAATTGAATAATCTGTTTTTCAAATATCCGAATAGTCAGTTTTTGGATATCCGAATAGTCGGTTTCTTGCATAATCGAATAATCGGTTTTAACCATTATTTGGATAGCCGATTATATCCGAAACCGGTTTTTAAAGAAACCGATTATTCGGTTTAAATTTTTTCCGGTTTTTGCCAGCACTAGTAGGAACTGTCTCAGAAACTATTTTGTAAATATTTTTCTTCTGTACAAGCTTTTATGAATTCTAAAAAATATATATTGCTGAAAAGAAAATATATTAGGCGATGGTTGATGTCTAATTTTAATGATTAGTCTAATTTTTCTCGATAGGAAAAAAAACGGAAAAAAAGACCTAAAATTTGCTAATAATAACTATTGTAAAATATCTATTATTTACAGATTTACATCTCACAATTTTAAATACGCATTTATGTAACTTAATTGTAATTTTTTTCTCCCCTTTGCGATGCGCTTTTGTTTTTTGTGAGAGCTCTAAAAGATATTACATACAAAATCCCACAACTATTGTATTTAAAGTTGTTCTTATCTCTTAAAATAATACTTCTAGGTAGGCTGAAAAGTATTTAAAAGTTTTCAATAAATTGACGAATAACACAAAAACTAGTAAACCAATTACACGATATTTATATACAGTGTCTTATAGACAGTGTACGTTTGTTATCAGGGTGACTCAAGGATTAAAAATTTGGAAAAATATACAGGGTGTTCCATTTAAAAAAATATATATTTTTTTGTCCACCCGGTATATATAAAACGCTACCGCGAAACTGCTAGTATAGGTGAAATCTACATAAAAATCCATATAAGACCAATTTTTAAATTTTTTGAATCGGTTAATAATTAAAAAAATAAACCTTTTGTTTTTGTTACGTGCTACAATTTTGGTCACAAATTAGAAAAAGCGGCCATTTTGATTTTTCTATTTTTTACTAAACCATAACAGGTGTCAAAATTTGCAAAGACGCAAAAACGTTCACTAATGAATGACTCTTTCTAAAAATAAAATAGTTATCCATATGCAGGGTGGAGCATAGAAACCTGACGATTTTCGTAATGAAATAGCACACACAATTTGCAAAATTTTTATTTAATGTTTGTTTTATAAGAAAGGTAACTCTATGCCATTTTATTTTTTAAAGAGAACATCAGTGAGATGGGCTCCACGATTTCTTACACACTGTTCTAATCTTTCTCGAAGGTGTCTTATACCTCGCTCAATCATCTGCGGAGGAATGGCTGTAATTTCGTCTCCAATTGCGTCAATTAGGAATTGATCGTAACACTGTATGGTTTCAGCAAGATGGGGCGATATTCCACACGGTAAGGCGAACAATGTCTGTGTTGCGAGAAATGTTCCCTGGACATTTAATTTCACGATTTGGTGATGTTCCTTATCCTGCTCGTTCTCCCGATTTAACCTTTTGTGATTATTGATTGTGGGGTTACCTTAAGAACAAAGTTTACACTCCTCGGCCCGCCACTATTCAAGACTTACAGCAGCGAATAAGAGACGAAATTGCAGCCATTCCTCCGCAGATGATTGAGCGAGTAATAAGAAACCTTCGAGAAAGATTAGAACAGTGTGTAAGAAATCGTGGAGCCCAGATCACCGATGTTCTCTTTAAAAAATAAAATGGCATAAAGTTACCTTTCTTATAAAACAAACATTAAATAAAAATTTTGCAAATTGTGTGTGCTATTTCATTACGAAAATCGTCAGGTTCCTGTGCCCCATCCTGTAGAAGGTATTTGTTCTTCGTGTATGGGCTATTTTTTTCAATAAGAGGCGCTGCAACCACTTAGATTGTTCTATTTTGTGACTAAACCGTAAGAAGTAGGTATCAAAAATTACAAAGACGCAAAAAAGTTTCCCAATGAACGCTTCTTTCTAAAAACTTTCACACTAGCTGCACAGCTGTCTACTCCAAATTACTAAACCCATCTAAAAATATGACTTATCTTCCCGTAGATACTCATGCCAAATATCGTACAAATTGGTTCAAGTATTTTTTTTTTATAAGAATAATTAACTTTTTTCCAACAACTTTGAAGCAGAATACTGCCTTAATGAAGCAATTTTGGATAGAGATAAATTGGGTTAAATCATCTTATTTTTGAGGAGTCTGTGATTAAACCATGTCCACGGAATTTAGCGACACGCTGTATATGAATCACCGATATGAATATAGAAATGATTCAAAATGTTCGTAGCCGATATTTTCAAAACATCGGTAATATTCGATTACTCTCGGTTCGAAGTCATCCATTTTTAGCTGCAATATCTTATCCTAGTTAGAAACCAGTAATGCAGCGATACATAAGTAGCGGCGGAGAGACGAGACGCATGCTTCTCCTTCGAGTGTCCGTGAAAGACTGGCGAACGGGTTGCGGGGTACAGAATACTACGTTTATTCGTGTATATGAAGCTCTATTTCAATAAATGCCTGTTTATTTATAAAAAAATAAAAAATTTAAAAAAAAGAAAACAACAGTCGTTTAGGTAATTATGAAATGATTATTCTAGTATTTTTTTCAATTTAAAATAATGCATATTTTTCGAACAAAAGTTATTTTTAAAAAATTTCAGTGTTGCTTTCGATATTTTTTTTCACTAAGAAAAATTAAACCAATTGCTTTTCTAAAACAACAGTCGTATTTCAAAAAATCGTATTTCAGGAAGTTCCGGCTCTTAATATCTAAGTAGTTTTAAATTGTACGTTTCCTAAGGCCATTCTGTATTTAATGACAGATCAGTTAAACAAAGGTATACGTTTCTTTGGCTACGTAGCATACAATTGATCCTAAGCTAACTTAGGCCCAGTTGTTGTTTTCATGTCTAACGGCCGGTATTACCAACGTTTTAAGGAGACCTTAAATTTAAGTCGTGTTTAGATTGTGATTGATGTTATACAAACCAAGCATAAATGTCACAATCTAAACACGACTTGAATTTAATGGTAGTGTTACCTACCAAGTTGGCAGCTTTCAATTTTAATACAATTCAAAGGAGGTACCTATTTATTTGTGTTGTTTAATTTTCCAGTAGCAATAACCACTATAGTCTATTCACGTTAAGAATACAGCCCGGTGAAGGACCGTCGAACTTTTCGACCAATTACAAGGCTGGAAATCAGAGTCACGTTTACATAGAAACAAATCTGTCGGTTTACTCAGATGGGGGTTGTTATTTTTAGTTTAAAAGGTTGGCAGTAACTCTCATCTGTCATTTAGTGTGCTTTGTGGTCGGTTGTGTTTAAATTGCTTTTTTTACTATTTCGAGTTTTTTATCACAAGAAAAATAGTTCTTTTCAGGACTGATTGTTTATATACATAGTTCTCATTTTATGTAAGTAAATATTTTATGTCGATATTTTATGTGCTTCACATTACATATGTCCAGATTTACTTACTTTTTGTTTAATTACTTCCCTTCATTATGATATATTTTTAGTATAGCTGAACAAGAGGCGCCTGGCCCTTCAAAGAATCCCTCCGGGAAGCATATTTCAAGTGGGCAAAGGCTTATGGTGTACAATTTGTACTTAAAACTTATAGAGGCAAATTGTAAAACGGCTGCTGTCAAGTTGACTTCACAACAAGTAGGCATCAGTAAGAAGACCATCGTCAAAGACATCGAGTTCGGTGGAATATCGAAATCACCTCCGAAGAAACGTAAACGCCAATATGACAAATTGAATGAAACACAGAAAAAGTCCATAAGGCGCCATGTACATTCTTTTTTCTTGAGAAACGAGTTACCAACTTGCACAAAAGTACTGACGATAAATATGCTTTTTCATTCCAGTTTGAAATTCAATACAAATATAACTTTTGTAGGTTATAAATGATGACGATTCTATGCCACAAATAAAACGAACAACCTTATGGAAAACCCTAAAGAACTTAGGATTTAAATGGGAGAAACGTGGTCGAAATAATATGTTGACGGAACGACCAGAAATTATCTTGTGGAGACGTCGTTACTTGACTAGCATTAGAAAATTTAGAGCGGAAGGAAAAAAAAAATATTATTGTGACGAAACGTGGGTTAATGCTGGCCATACTACTGCAAAAGTATGGAAGGACACAACTGTTGTTAGTGCAAGACAAGCATTCAATGAAGGCCTCTCTACCGGCTCTAGAGATCCATCTGGAAAAGGAAAACGTTTAATCGTGTTACACATTGGCAGTTAAACAGGTTTTATTGACGGGGGTCTTCTCTTATTTGAATAAAAAAAAAACGGGAGACTATAATGAAGATATGAATAGTACAGTATTCGCCAATTGGATGCAAAATATACTACCGCATCTTGCACCTGATAGCGTAATTGTCATGGACAATGCACCGTACCATTCGGTTAAAACTGAAAAGTGCCCTACTGCTTCGTGGACGAAGAGTGCATTGACTGAGTGGCTTATGACGAAAGGTATTCAAGTTGACGCAAAACCTTTGAAAATTGAAATTCTGGATCTTGCCAAGCAGTATACAAGTATACACCCTATCAATTACGAAATCGATGAAATGGTTTCCAAGACTGGTCGAACAATATTACGATTAACCCCGTATCACTGCAATCTCAATCCAATCGAACTGGTGTGGGCTCAAGTTAAACATCATGTTGCTGCAAATAATAAAACATATAAGCTAGCTGATGTAAAGACGTTGTTGCTTGAAGGAGTGGAGACAATAAATGCAAATGCTTGGGGTAATTGTGTTAAACATGCAATTGCCGAAGAGCAGAAAATGTATGATATGGACAATATAGTGGAAGATATGACTGAGAATTTGAGATTTAATGTGAATACAGGGTTGTCATCTGATTCATCAACGACTGATTCAGATTCTGATTGTGCGCCTTTGTTTTAAATAAATGTGCGTGGGTTTTAACAGGCTTATCCTGGAAAATATCGTTAACATAAAGATCGTTCGTGACAGATTATCGGTCACAAGTATTGTAACGATAAAGTAAACGAGTTTCCTCGGAAACGTTATTCTCTAACAGGGACCAGTCCAATTAGTCCTTGAAGTGGTGGGCGAACGACAAACAGATATTTTGTAATTAGTTCTTGCCATATGTAAAAAGTGATTGTAGAACAAATTCATGAAATTGAAAATTACTCATTTGTGTTATTCTCTCTGCTAATGTCTTGAAAGATCTAAAATTTTTCAATAAACAAAATGTGTTTCTTCTTCGATGTATTCCCATTCTAGCCCGACTGTTTTACATATGTATATGACCATAATACATGTGATGATCGAGCACCAGTAATTGCACAATATTAAAAAACAACATGAACTTTATTAATTATTTATCAAGACGAATCCATTTTGACAGCTGGTTACATAACCTATTTGTTACCAACATAATTTTGGAGTAACACTTTTCAGAATTAACCGGTTACTCCACCGGTAGACATTTTAAAATTCTAAAATCCACTGTAACAAGTTATTAACTTATCATAACTGTATTAATATTATATACTTATTATAGCTATAATAACATATTATAGCTTTACAGTGGATTTTAGAATTTTAAAATGTCTACCGGTGGAATAACCGGTTAATTCTGAAAAGTGCTCACAATTCCCATGCATAGTTATCATTTTAAATTTCCCGCTCTAAAAAAATTTGTCCTGTGTAAAAAGTACGTGGTTCGCAACCTGTCTACTGTATTCTTAAAGTGAATGGACTATAGGTTAGTAGTAAAGAGCTCAAAAGTAATAAGAAAAGGCTGTTTACAGGAACAATGTGACGTAATATCACATTTGTAATTAGGCTCGTTTTTTAGATAAATCTTAAACAATTTTTTACTTTGGTGTTTTTGTTTCATTCAAAAATCACAGAAAAAGGGAAAATATCGCAGTGCGAATCTTTGCCCTATACCGTGGGGCAAACGTTCGCAAATACGAATTTTCAGGAAAATTGAAATTTTGAAGCTTCTGTCAACAATACAGTTTTCTACCTATGGCACATGATATGCAAAGGATCAACCTATAATTTCACCATTTTTTTACAACCATACCTATTAAACAGATTCGTGTAAGTCCAAAAAGCTGCTAGGTGCGTACCTTTACCCCCACCTACCCTAAGTAATTTGCCCAAAGTGAAACACTCATTTTTCAAGTTATATTGTCAAATTAGTCGTTGCAAAACTTTCCTAAACATGTAATTTGTAAATATGTCCGTCTTTTTACGTCTGCCACATAGAAGTTTTAAAGTTGTTAGGTCCTCCTTTTAAAATTCTAATTAATGTACTATGGATATCATAAAAAACTAGGACAACTTTTCAATCCAGTGGCCATGCGTTTCCACTATTTTATTATATTGAATCTTACTTTGCTGTCAAGTCAATAACTGTGTTTTTGTTAATTTTGAAATCTTAGCAATTTGTCTAACTGTGACACCCTTTTCTATGGAAACAGCTATCCTAGCTTTTAAAACAATATTTACTATAGAAATGATTGACAATTTTGAAATAATTTTAAATTTGTGGTCGGTAGCAGTTTTATACAGCTTAAAAAATCTTGTCCTGGTTTTTTTATGATAGCAATAGTACATCGCGAAATCTAAAATATTAGACATTAGAAAATACAGCTCATTTAAATATGTAAACATTTGCTTCATGTATATAATCTATTTTATAATAGTTAAACGCCTTTACTATTGACCGATTAGTTCCGCGGCTTATAATTTTTTGCCATTTTGACAATATTATGAAAGATGTTTTTGTTTTAAGTTACTTATCACTAAAGCTCGTGGAATTTGTATAAAACGTCACAAATGTTGCCCCACCAAATAGACGACTCGCAGTGCAGGTTCGTTACGGGCAAATTACAATAAATACTACATCACACGCCGCTGGACTGTGTTTCTCGTTCAGTAGTGGGGCGAATTTGAACATTTTTCACGCGGCCTACTTATCACTAATCATGCTAACGCAATCCACGGTAGGTCGCGTTACACTGATAAAAATGGCAGTAAAATTACACATATTTTTAGATAGAATATTGATGTGATTTTATATAGATTGACTAACGATTTGAATTTTACATAAAATTACATTTATTTTTCCTTAATTCTTGTAAAATGTTGTGCATTTTACGTATTAATAGTAAACTGTAACTCAAAATTACAATAATATGTAATTTTAATTTGAAAATATTGAATTATTTACACTAAACTATTGAAGTATGTGTATTTACAGAGAACGCGTGTACATATTCTTAATGATTATATGTATTGTGGTAAAATTACTAGAAATTACTGGAAAATATAGGTAAAATAAAATGCATTCTGTAAATTTACGTAGTTCCCCTGGTGAACACCACGGAAGATTACCAAGAATGTGTAAAAGTACTGAATAAAACATATGATATAGAATTTTACGCTTCACTTCTAACAATTATAAATTTACTAGGAAAATCATAGGTAGCAAAAAACCAACGTTTTTCTTTGTAATTTTACAGAATAATTTTTATCATTGTAGGTACATATTGGCAACATAGTCAATACAGCTGATGTGACCCTGTCATAATTTTTTTGACGCCAGATTTTGACTTCCATCAAAATAACGATTGTCTAAATAAAAGTCTGGTCAATTTGACTGTGACCGAGAATTTGTTCAGTGCATGCACGTGGCTTCTAACTTTAACCGCCAAGCTGTCAAACCTAACGTCAAAATTTGTTGAATTGTCATTTCATTATTAATAGTCATTTTGCGTTAAAAACAGTTTTTTCCAAAACTATTTTTTACAAAATATTAAAAAATGTCTTTTTCAATTGAAGAAAAGTCAACTCATTCATTTATTACCTTATGGCGGTTTATTTCTTTGCTAAAAGTACGAAACTATCCAAGACAGGACACACAGACCTTGTTGGGAAATTTTTCCACAGCCTACTTGACCAGTTTTTTATTTAGACACTCGTTCCATGCACATAACTAAACGAAAAAAAGCATGACCTTGTAGAGTCTAAAAAGATCGTGAATGGATTATACTGTGCAATCCAGTAGTTTTTAGATAAGGGGAGACTATAAAAAATGAAATCAATAGGTCTCGGGCCTTATTCTCGAATTCGCTCGAATAAAATCGCATGCAAATGTTTTCGAACGGTAGGATTCGCATGAGAAAGGCGAAACCGTGAAAGTGGTATTCTTGAGCAGCACTCGAATAGGAAGTCTAATTTCCGAGTGCGTACTATATGTCGGTGATTGTTTCGCGCGTCTGATTTCGTATGCAACCAATGGTATTTCGTCAAAACTGCGGCAATTCGTTTAGCGCGTAAATTGTGCAGTACACATGTCACGTGATTGTCAAAAAGCAGATACTTAAGTAAGTAATAGTTGCATTGAGGGGCTCATCTCACATAAAAAAAGTGAATGAAAACTTGTAGGTAAATAATAAATTATACTTAATTTAAGGAAGTGTGAATTTTTTAAGAAATGAGTAAGAAATCTATATTCTTACTTTTGTTTTCACATTTAATGTTGAACTTCTTGAAGCAGGTTGTATGTATGTACCAACGAATTCAATAATATTCAGTGCTAGAAATGAAACACGAAATAAATTAATATATTGCCTATCAGATAATTCAAAAGCATTTTCTCGTTTCCTGATTTTCCTGTGAGGTTGTTGTGCTGCTATATCTCTGGCTACATAATTTTCTTCAAGAATTGCAGCACCGGCTAGCATGACGATTTCATCAAAATTTGCCATTTTTAAAACACAAAAGAAGTACCTAATGTAAATGAAATGAAGGTTGTGAAGAGAGGAATTGACACGACTGTTGACAGTTGTCTCAATTTTCATGCGAATGTATGTTTACGAGGGATAACTAGCAGTCGTATCACATCGAGTGACGATCGTTCGTATATTTTCGAATGCGACTTTCCAGAATAGCATTTTAAGTTTTCGAGAGAAAATGACGTCACTTTCGCATGTGCTTTTATTCGAACGAACTCGAGAATAAGGCCCCTGTGCGTTTGTTCTGCACTTTTCTACACTGTTTGCACCAACCGCTCCTGAGAGAGTGAAATGTATATAATATAATGTAAGTAGGAGTGAGAAAACTAGAATAAAGGAATTAAAAGTATAGAAAGTCCAGAATAAACGAACAAACCTAGAGTCTTAGCTTGATTCAAAATTTTCAGCCTGACATTTGCTTTCTGACTTCTGCCATATCTGTTAGTTGTTTAAACGCTCTCGAATATTTTCGCGACATTTGAAATTGGTCTTATAATATTAAAGAGTTTTAACCTTTCCGGGACGGGAAATGACTGGAGTTGCACAATCAATGAGTGACTGTACCCCATTCGAAAGTATTTTATGTGCAATCCAATATTTTTTTAAATAAAGGGAGGGCTATGAAAAATAAAATCAGAACCTTAGCCTCTGGTCTTAGCTTAATTGATACAATTAACCTATTGACCATCTGTTAAAACTGATACGTCAAGATACATTTCGTAAATCTTTTAATTGAATACATAAGGATTTGTTAACCTTTTCGGGACGGGAAATGACCGGAGTTGCAAAAATTTTCTTACCCTTCAGACGAGAAACGACTCGAGTTGAAAGTTTGGATATAATGTTCGGGGCGGGAAACGACCGCAGTTTGACGATTTTCTCTAATTGTCGTTGGAGTTGAGTGAAGGCTGCGTATCGAGACGGTACGGCGGGTATAAGGCTCCGATGATTAAACCCAAATTACGGGAGTTATCGAGTAGTTAAAACAGTAAGGCAGTACAAAATAGCAAACTCAAGTGTACCATCGCAGGTGGTAATTAAGTGAATGTAAGTCAGTTAAAGAACAGTGGAAATACGAATAAGTAAAAATATCTGAGAAGTCAGAAAACGAGTCGGCGACAGATCTAGTACGAGTGCGGGCAGAGTCCGAGGCCTTTGCGTAAACATCGATAAGAAGTGCAGGAATTTAAAAATTTAAACATGTCCAAAATGAAAGAAAACCTAATTATGACAGTGATGCTTCTTCAACAGAAGAAGGAAAAAGAAAGCGAGAGAATGAAGATTTAGAAAATATATTTTCTAAGAGCAAAAAAAAAAGGCAGATCGCCAGGGAAGGAGGATGGAAATATTCAGCAGCCGAGTACGAATATAGCGGAACTTAAAGAAATGATACGGGTACTAATGTTGGATGTAAAGGACATAAAAACAAATCAAACGAAATACGAAAAAGACATAAAAGAATTAAAAGAGGAAAACAAAAAATTGCATGAAAGAGTAGAAGAATTGGAAGAAAGATGGGGAAAGCAAGAGAAGAAAGAAAAAAAGAATAACATAATAATTAGTGGATTGGTGGGAAATGAAATAAAGATAAGAGAAGAAATAGAGAACATGCTGGGCGATAAACTGCATGTGAAGACAAATGAAACGGAAGTAAATGTGATAAAAACGAAGAGTGGAACTAGTTTCGCGATAGTCAAGTTCAAAGATTTCCAACACAAGAACAAAGTAATGCAGAATAAAAATCAACTAAAAGGAACTGAAATATATATAAACAATGATTTGACAGAGATGGACCGCAAAATACAAAAAGAAATACGAGAAATAGCCCGACAAGATAAACAAAAAGGAATAAAAACGGCAGTACAGTATCGCAAACTAATAAGAAATGGGGAGCAATGGATATGGGATAAGAAACGGAGCGTTTTGCAATAAGATGCGATGGCAGAGGGAAGCGAAAGTCGTAAAAAAAAACTAATAGAAGAACTCAGAAATCGGGAAAAGGAGGTGACAATGGCAAGAAATATGGTTACGAGTAAGGTATTACGAGACGGAAATCGGCAGCATCAAACAGGAAAAAAGCAACTACTATTCTTGGCATCATGGAATGTTCGAGGTACTTATGTAGAAGGAGCTTTAAAAAATTTAATGCAAGAAGTAAAGAAATATAAGATAGATATATTAGCATTGCAAGAGACAAAACAGAAGAAAACGGAAATTGTGGACATAGAGGATTATACCTTTTTCAATAGTGGGGGAGAAAATAGAATTTATGGAACAGGTTTTTCAGTAAGTGAAAAGTTTAGAAGTAGAGTATTAAAATTCACACCAATAAATGAGAAAATATGCAGCTTAAGAGTTAAAGGAAAACATAGAAACATAACTGTAATAAATATTCATGCGACGACAGAGGAGAAAGAAGAGGAAATGAAAGACGAATATTACGAGGTATTAACAGCATCGCTTCAGAAAGTACCAAAGCAAGATGTAGTGATGGTAATAGGTGACTCTAATGCTAAAATTGGTAAGGAGGAAATGTACAGATCAATAACTGGAAGGCATAGCAAGCATGACACAAGCAATGACAAGGGAAAAAGATTGATCGGTTTTGCAGCAGAAAATAAAATGAAAATAAGAAGCACACAATTTCAAAGAAAAGAGAAACATAAAACAACTTGGATTTCACCAAATGGAAAAGTGGAGAATCAGATAGACCACGTGTTAATACAGGACAAATACATGAATTTAATAACTAATATTCGAAGTTACAGAGGTGCAGACGCAGATACTGACCACTTTCTACTAAGGATAGAACTAAAACAAAACGTACTTACATGGAAAAAGATAAACAGAATAAGAAAAATAAAATACAAGGTGGAAACTTTGCAACATCTAAAAATAAAACAGAAATATCAGCGGGAAATAAGGAAGCAGATGAAGGAGAAAAATGTACCAAATAACTTGGAGGAAAAGTGGGAAAATTTACAAGAGGCAATAAAAGTAGCAGAGAGAATAGCAATTCCGGAGGAAAGGAAAACAAAAGAAATGGAATGGTTCAACCGAGAGTGTAGGGAGGCCTTACGAGAGCGAAAAATAGCTAGAGAAAATATGCTGAAAGTTAATTCGGAGGAAAACAGAAAGAGATATCGAGAATTGAGAAGAAAAGCAAAAGGCATTTGCAGAACGGCAAAGAGAGCGTATAACGAAAACAAAATACAACGGATGGAAGCGATGTATAAAAATAAGGAAATAAAAAATTTCTATCAAGAAGCGAAACACATAAAAAAAGGTTTCAAACCAAAGACAATGATGTGTAAAGATAAAGAGGGAAACTTAGTGGGAGAGGAAAGGAAAGTGATTGAAAGATGGAAACAATATTTTGAAGAGCTGTTAAATGGCACAAACGAACAAACAGAAAGAGGAAAACAAATACATATACCGACAAGCAAGGGGACAATAGAAGTGGAAACGCCCACAAAAAAAGAAATAGAAGAGGCTATCAAAAAGCTGAATAATAACAAAAGAGAGCCATTTTAAGACCTATATACAAAAAAGGAGACGTTACGGAATGCGCAAACTATAGAGGTATAGCACTTTTGGATACGACATATAAAATTTTTGCGACGCTAGTCAAAGAAAAATTAACAAAATACAGTGAAGAAATATTAGGAGATTATCAATGCGGCTTCAGAAAACACAGATCAGTGATGGATCAAATTTTCACCTTAAAGTTAATACGCGAAGCATGCTATGAATATAGACAAACCATTTACGCACTATTTATAGATTTCCGACAGGCATACGATTCGATAGACAGATCACAGTTATACAATGCATTGATGGAATTAGGGATACCAACGAAATTAGTTAATCTAATAAAAATGACGCTGACAAACACGCAAAATACAGTCTCAGTGCATGGAATGAAATCAGAAACATTCAGAGTTGTAAAAGGTTTAAGGCAAGGAGATTCCTTATCAACATCATTGTTCAACTTAGTGTTAGAAAGGGTGAACAGGAAGTCGGGTATACACAGAAAAAGCACATTACATAATAAAAGTTATCAAATACTAGCATACGCAGATGATGTAACAATACTGGCAAGATCACAGAAAGAATTATGGAATATTGTAAGCGAGCTGGATAATGAAGCAAGGAAGGTGGGGTTAATTATAAACAATCAAAAGACAAAGTACATGGAAATGAACACAATAGAAGGCATGAATAGAGGGCAAAGGAACGAAACGGTAAAGATCAAGCTAAGACACAATCGGGAACTGAGTATGGGAAAAGTAAATAGCACTGTGTTTTTGGGAACGGTAATATCAGCAAACGGAGAGGAAAGCGAGGAGATCAGCGCAAGACTTTTAAAGGGAGACAGATGTGCGGGGGCAATGAACTCTATATTAAGATCAAAAGTGGTGTCGCGAAAAACAAAAGTAAGGGTATATAAAACAGTGATACGACCCACCGTGACCTACGCGTGTGAAACGTGGACTCTGAACAGGCGAGAGCAACATAGAATTGAGATATGGGAAAGGAAGATATTAATGGGAAAGGAAGATATTACGAAGAATTTTTGGTGGCAGAAAGGAAGAAGGTATGTGGTTACGAAGAACAAACAAAGAAGTAAGGCAGCTGTTCGATGAACCGAATATAACATCAGTAGTAAAAACACAAAGACTGAGGTGGTTGGGGCATGTGGCAAGACTGAACCCAGAGCGGATAACACAGCAGGCGTTGTATAAGAAAATGGAAGGAAATAGGAGAGCGGGAAGGCCGAGAAGAAAGTGGATGGAAGCGGTGGAAGAGGATCTGCAAAAAAGTAAGATAAGAAATTGGAAAACGGCAGCCAAGGACAGGGAAAAGTGGAGAAGTTTAATAACTCTCAATGCCATGGGCCTACAGGACCTGTAAAGGCAATATATATATATATATATATATATATATATATCCAGCTATCATTTGAGCGTCCCTATATTGTCAATTTGCCGTCATTTGGGCGTCCGAAGTAATTGAGCGTCCGTATGCGGACGCTCGATTGTATCCCATGTAAAAAAATTTTTGGGGCATCGTGCGACCTCTGTCTATCATTTAAAAAAATTCTTTCTGGACGCCCGAATGATGATCAAATGAAAATTAGTGTATATTTTTAGTTCGAGCGTATATCCACCTGTGGCGCTAGTGTCGTTTGCGTATATAGGAGCGTGTATATTCGGCTTTCACGTATAGCACAATAAGGCGTCCAGTAAATCTGTCAACACTGTTGTAATTGAAATGTGCAGCGGACGCTCTCTTGTTGTACATATCATTTATGCAAGTGAATATTTATGACACTTTTAAAAGCGAATGAAATTATAAACGTTCTTTATAATCTTAATGCCCTTCAAGTGTGTTACTGATACAACGCAGCAAGAAAATGCAAAGTTTTCACATAGAAAATAGAAAAATTTAAATGGTTTCAGCCTGGTTACCTTTCTTGAAAACAGGTATAACCTGGTAGGCTGTGCAGGCTTTTTGTTCATACTTTAAACGGTACCTACACATTTTATTATTAGAAAATGTTAAATACAAAAGTTTTGTGGATTTACCTGAACCGCCAGAATTTACTTTTAAAAAGAACAGATGACAGTCGGAAACCTAACAAATGAGTTTCAACTTTGTTGCAAAATACTACGTAACTTTTTTACTACTTTACCACTTACATATTTTACATGTTGCTTCCAAGGAGCAACATAAAAGATAATCTGAGCACAAATTCGTTTTATCGGTGTTGAGGTCGGCGCGGTACCACGTAAAATTTTTGCTAGTGATCCTACCACTTCCCTTTTTTGCACATTGCTTCTACTCTAAGTAGTAGACTAAGTACACTAAGTAGTAGTACTCTAAGGAGCAACTAAAAAAACAATTTGAGTACAAATTCGTTTTATCGGTGTTGGGGGCGGTGCGGTACTACGTGACTTTTTTATTAGAGATCCTGCCACTTACATTATATAGCACGTTGCTTCTAAGGAGCAACCAAAAAGATAATCCGAGCACAAACTCGTTTTATTGGTATTGGGGGCGGCGCGGCGCAGTACTACGTGACTTTTTTATCAGAGATCCTGCTACTTACATATTTGGCACGTTGCTTCTAAGAAGCAACTAAAAATATAATCTGAGCACAAATTCGTTTTATCGGTGTTGAGGGCGGCGCGGTACTATGTAACTTTATTATTAGAGATCCTGCCACTTACATATTTTGCACATTGCTTCTAAGGAGCAACTAAAAAAACAATCTGAGTACAACTTCGTTTTATCGGTGTTGAGGGCGGTGCGGTACTACGTGACATTTTTATTAGAGATCCTGCCACTTACATTATATAGCACGTTGCTTCTAAGGAGCAACAGAAAAGATAATCTGAGCACAAATTCGTTTTATCGGTGTTGAGGCCGGCGCGGTACTGCCTGACTTTTTTATTAGAGATTCTGCCACTTACATATTTTGCACGTTGCCTCTAAAGAGCAACAAAAAGGATAATCTGAGTACAAATTCGTTTTATCGGTGTTGGGGGCGGCGCGGTACTACGTAACTTTATTATTAGAGATCCTGCCACTTACATATCTTGCACGTTGCTTCTAAGGAGCAACAAGAAAGATAATATGAGCACAAATTTGTTTTATCAGTGTCGGGGGCGGCGCGGTACTACGTAACATTTTAATTATTGATCCTACCACTTCCATATTTTGCACATTGCTTCTAAGGAGCAACTAAAAAAACAATCTGAGTATAAATTCGTTTTATCGGTGTTGAGGGCGGCGCGGTACTACGTGACTTTTTTATTAGAGATCCTGCCACTTACATTATATAGCACATTGCTTCTAAGGAGCAACTAACAAGATAATCTGAGTACAAATTCGTTTTATCGGTGTTGAGGGCGGCGCGGTACTAAGTAACTTTATTATTAGAGATCCTGGCACTTACATATCTTGCACGTTGCTTCTAAGGAGCAACAAGAAAGATAATATGAGCACAAATTTGTTTTATCAGTGTCGGGGGCGGCGCGGTACTACGTAACATTTTAATTATTGATCCTACCACTTCCATATTTTGCACATTGCTTCTAAGGAGCAACTAAAAAAACAATCTGAGTACAAATTCGTTTTATCGGTGTTGAGGGCGGTGCGGTACTACGTGACATTTTTATTAGAGATCCTGCCACTTACATTATATAGCACGTTGCTTCTAAGGAGCAACAGAAAAGATAATCTGAGCACAAATTCGTTTTATCGGTGTTGAGGCCGGCGCGGTACTGCCTAACTTTTTTATTAGAGATTCTGCCACTTACATATTTTGCACGTTGCCTCTAAAGAGCAACAAAAAGGATAATCTGAGTACAAATTCGTTTTATCGGTGTTGGGGGCGGCGCGGTACTACGTAACTTTATTATTAGAGATCCTGCCACTTACATATCTTGCACGTTGCTTCTAAGGAGCAACTAAAAAAACAATTTGAACACAAATTCGTTTTATTGGTGTTGGGGACGGCGCAGTACTACGTGACTTTTTTTAATCAGAAATCCTGCTACTTACACATTTGGCACATTGCTTCTAAGAATTAACTAAAAATATAATCTGAGCACAAATTCGTTTTATCGGTGTTGAGGGCGGCGCGGTACTATGTAACTTTATTATTAGAGATCCTGCCACTTACATATCTTGCATGTTGCTTCTAAGGAGCAACAAGAAAGATAATATGAGCACAAATTTGTTTTATTAGTGTTGGGGGCGGCGCGGTACTACGTAACATTTTTATTATTGATCCTACCACTTCCATATTTTGCACATTGCTTCTAAGGAGCAACTAAAAAAACAATCTGAGTATAAATTCGTTTTATCGGTGTTGAGGGCGGCGCGGTACTACGTGACTTTTTTATTAGAGATCCTGCCACTTACTTTATATAGCACGTTGCTTCTAAGGAGCAACAAAAAAGATAATCTGAGTACAAATTCGTTTTATCGGTGTTGAGGGCGGCGCGGTACTAAGTAACTTTATTATTAGAGATCCTGGCACTTACATATCTTGCACGTTGCTTCTAAGGAGCAACAAGAAAGATAATATGAGCACAAATTCGTTTTATCAGTGTTGGGGGCGGCGCGGTACTACGTAACATTTTTATTATTGATCCTACCACTTCCATATTTTGCACGTTGCTTCTAAGGAGCAACAAAAAAGATAATCTGAGTACAAATTCGTTTTACCGGTGTTGGGGGCGGCAGGGTACTACTAACATTTTTATTAGTGATCCTGTCACTTCCCTATTTTGCACATTGCTTCTAAGGAGCAACTAAGAAGATAATCTGAGCACAAATTTTTCGGTGTTGAGGGCGGCGGGGTATTAAGTAACTTTATTATTAGAGATCCTGGCACTTACATTATATATATAGCACGTTGCTTTTAAGGAGCAACAAAAAAGATAATCTGAGTACAAATTCGTTTTATCGGTGTTGGGGGCGGCGCGGTACTACGTGACTTTTTTATTAGAGATCCTGCCACTTTCATTATACAGCACGTTGCTTCTAAGGAGCAACAAAAAAGATAATCTGAGTACAAATTCGTTTTATCGGTGTTGAGGGCGGCGCGGTACTAAGTAACTTTATTATTAGAGATCCTGGCACTTACATATCTTGCACGTTGCTTCTAAGGAGCAACAAGAAAGATAATATGAGCACAAATTCGTTTTATCAGTGTTGGGGGGGCGCGGTACTACGTAACATTTTTATTATTGATCCTACCACTTCCATATTTTGCACATTGCTTCTAAGGAGCAACTAAAAAAACAATTTGAGTACAAATTCGTTTTATCGGTGTTGGGGCCGGCGCGGTACTACGTGACTTTTTTATTAGAGATCCTGCCACTTACATTATATAGCACGTTGCTTCTAAGGAGCAACAAAAAAGATAATCTGAGTACAAATTCGTTTTACCGGTGTTGGGGGCAGCAAGGTACTACTAACATTTTTATTAGTGATCCTATCACTTCCCTATTTTGCACATTGCTTCTAAGGGGCAACTAAAAAGACAATCTGAGCACTAATTATTTTTATCGATGTTAGGGTCGGCGCGATACTACGTAACTTTTTTATTAAAGATCCTACCACTTACATATTTTGCACGTTGCTTCTAAGGAGCTACTAAAAAGACAATCTGAGCACAAATTCGTTTTGTCGGTGTTGGGGGCGGTGCGGTACTACGTAACTTTATTATTAGAGATCCCGCCACTTACATATTTTGCACATTGCTTCTAAGGAGCAACTAACAAGATAATCTGAGCACGAATTTGTTTTATCGGTGTTGGGACCGGACCTCACACACGGACCTCATCTTGGAACTCAAGATGGTATCGACTTGTGATGTAGGACATTTGCGACGAAGAAAAAATCACACATATGACACATTAAAAGAAAGGTTTGCAGAGGCGAATCCGACAATCACACGGAACTCATCGTGGTATTCAAGATGGTTTTGATTTATGACTTCAAACATTTACGACGAAGAAAAAATCACACATGTGGCACATGAAATGAAAGGTCTCGAAGGGGCGAATTCGACAATCACTCGGACCTCATCTTGGAATCTTATATCTTCGAGATTTTTTGTTTGATGTGACACTTGTGGGGTTTTTCTTCATCGTAAATGTTTTTGGTCATAAGTCGACACTATCTTGAATTTCAAGATGGGATCTGTGCGATTGTCGAATTGGCTCTTCGAAAAATTTCATCTAGTCTACCTAATTGCAAGCAGCTTGGAATTCTTCATTTTATGATTTCATATTCAAGAAGACTATGATGCATGACCAATTGTACTTAATAAATATGGCAACATTGCTGGAGCTTACATTGTCTATTGAATGAAAACGTATACAGAAATAGGACGCCTGGTTGATGATTAAGTGGAAGTAAGTGTATATCACCGGACGCTTTAAGTATAGCAATAAGAAAGGAGCTTGAAATGATAGTACACTTGCAATACCCACCGCGTGTCGCCATATTGGACGCCGCATGGAACAGTTATGAAAGGAGCTTCCAATGATACCGGGATGTATATATATATATATATATATATATATATATAATTAAATTCTTCACAGGGCTGCAGTCAAGAGGGCGGTAATTAATACTCTTTTAAAGTTTAACCGAGCTTTCGGAAAATTTTATTTCCTTTTTCAAGGTTTCTACAAAAACATGGCACTAATTAACAATTCATTAATAATCTAAATTTTTTTACTTACTCCTTAATGAGTAAGAAAATAAGTTAAATTCAAGTTAGAAATTATTCGAAATTATTTGACAAATTATTTTTGACACTAAATTGAATTGACAGTAAATTTGTTTATTTGAGACAAAGCAATATGATGTTATAAATTATATATTTTTAGATTAAGAATTTTTAGAAGTGATTTTAAAATTTAGTAAATATGTGTAAATGCAACTAAGTTTCTCAATATCTGTTCTTTTATTCATGCTTTTATTATTGCCAAAAATATGACACATTTCAATAAACGTTCTTTGATTCAAATTAGGTTCAATATCAAGTATTTTTGCATCTTGAAAATTGATGTGATGGTCCTGTTTATTGGCATGTTCAGATAAAGAGCAAGCAGAAGGTCTGACTCTAATATCACTTTTATGTGAGATTATTCTGGAGTGAAGAGTTCTGGATGTTTGTCCAATATAAACAGAATCACAATCAAGACATGGAATTTCATAAATAGAATTAATTTGTTGGAGTTTGTCAAAAGGATCTTTAACTTTAGTAAATAAGGCCTTAATTGTTAATAAATTTTTTGTTGCAATGTGAATGTTTTTGTTCTTAATTACTTTTATTAGTCGAGATGTAAGATTAGGAATAAATTTTAATGATCTGAAAATTTTATTACCATCATTTAATCTTGAATTATTGTTATCTTGTGATTGGGGTTCTATTCTTTGCCGAGTATTGAAAATTAATTTATTAAGCATTGCATTAGGATAACTATTCTTTAAAAGAATGTTTTTTAGTTTATGAAGATTTTTTATCAACAAGGAGGGATGAGAAATTTTTTCTATTCGGTTTTTTAATCCTAAAATCATATTAATTTTTATTCTGTATGGATGACAGGAATGAAAGTTTATATAACGTCCAGAACTAATAGGTTTAGTATACCAATCAATAATGATTGTATTGTTCTGTGAGCGTGTAACTTTCGTGTCTAAAAAAGGAACACTTCTGTCTGTTTCTCTTTCGATGGTAAATTGAATATTAGGATTATAATTATTGAAGACTGTTAAAATCTCATCAATACCTTCTTGAGGAACTAAACAAATAATGTCATCAACATATTTCTTAAGCCAAGGTATTTCAAATGATAACTGAGGTATGCAATCATTTAATAAATCATCCATTACATATTGGGCAATAATTGGAGATATATTTGCACCCATAGGTGTTCCAAGGATTTGTTTATAAAAAGTATTATTAAACTTAAAATAAGTAGAATCGAAAAGGAATTTGATTATCATTATCATTTTTTCTTTAGACAGATTACATACCTTAGTTATTTCTTCCCAGTTTTTTTCAATACTTTGCAAAACTAATTCCAAAGATATATTAGTAAAAAGTGAGACAACATCTAGACTAATAATTTCATAATTAATTGGAACTATTCTGTTATTAGCAAACTCAGAAAACTCAAAGGAATCTTGAACATAATATTCATTACTTTTATCATAGTAATTTGTTAATATTTCAGTAAGAAATTGTGATAAATTACTGTTAGGTGAATTAATTGAAGATATGATAGGCCGTAAAGACAAAGTTGGCTTATGAATTTTTGGTAAGCCATAATATCTTGGACTACAAGAAGAATAATTCTTCAGTGATTTAGCTGTCACTGTATCTATCATATCAGCAGTTTTTAATTCAGAAACAATTTTGTTGGCTTTTTTTTGTTGTAACGTATATATATATATATATATATATCTTGACGTATCAGTTTTAACAGATGGTCAATAGGTTAATTGTATCAAATAAGCTAAGACCAGAGGCTAAGGTTCTGATTTTATTTTTCATAGCCCTCCCTTTATTTAAAAAAATATTGGATTGCACATAAAATACTTTC
This sequence comes from Dorcus parallelipipedus, assembly GCA_958336345.1. Classification (NCBI taxonomy): domain Eukaryota; kingdom Metazoa; phylum Arthropoda; class Insecta; order Coleoptera; family Lucanidae; genus Dorcus; species Dorcus parallelipipedus. The sequence goes on from OY284479.1 coordinate 19,245,679, forward strand.
GAATGGGGTACACTCACCCATTGATTGTGCACTCAGAGTATCTTCATCTCGTTTTATTACATGAGATTGAAACAAACACCCCTATTGAAAGCACCATTAGAAACCAAAATTTCTCCAAAAATAGTTTCAGAGTAATTTCAATTATGAAACAGTTTTTCATATCACATAAAGTTCATTATAAACACAAAATGGAAAAGTTATGATATGAATAATTTCATTTTCTTAAAAGTACAAGTACCTTTCATTTCAGCCCTGGTGTACTTTACATTCGGGAACACGTCACTAAGCAAACTGAATAACAGTGGGATGTCTTCAGCAACGAGTTTAGGTACCATAGTTTCACAGACAGACTGTATAAGAATTTCCTGCTCAGGAAGATTTTCGGCTATGCTTGCTTCATCGATGTTTTTCTCTCCACGTTGTTTCAAGTTCTCTTTTATTCTCTGAATGCGATCACGTTTTACATTACCAGCAGACACCAAGACAGATTTTAATGCACGAAGACCAAAGTCATAGTGTGATTGATTTGATAATTGTTCATCGCATAATCTAAAATATTAATTTACGAATTTATCGTAATTGATATTTTACATTACAATTTTTACGAACATTTCATTCCAGTTAAGACCCACACACAAGAAGTGTTCATCAGAAGCGAAATAAAACAAGTTGGAATAAACATAGAATTACTCACTTGAAGAAAGGTACGATTTTGCATGCCAGTTTATCAGCAGAACGAAATCCTTGTGAACAGCATAACTTCAGCAATTAATTGCCTATCCGGTGTAGTCATAGCTAAGGAACGGAATAATTTTTTCAAGTTATCAGGCAAATTAGAACGACCTGCATAGCCAGGATTCATAGTAATAAAAATCGCCATATCAGGAGATACTTTCACTTGCTTTCCAACCAATTCGACAGAAATACCTGAATATAAAACGTGTAGAAAGTACAAAAGTAAAATTCACTGGTTAAGTACTTCCTGAAGCGTTTCCTTCAATGCCAGATTCCTTCTGAGACTTCAGCGCTTCTTGGATGGTCTGCACTTGCTGTGAAACTGCAGATAACATGCGCTCTTCCAAACGATTGAACTCATCAAAGCAACCCCAAGCTCCGACTTGGCACAAACCAACGAAAATTCGGCCCATTGCTTGGAAGTCAAATGTTTCATCGCAGTTGAAAACAAGAACAAAGCGACCTAATTGATTTCCTAATGCTTTTACCGATTCTGTTTTACCAGTACCAGCGGGCCCTATTATATTACATAATTAAAAAATTAAATAAAATTTGGAGTTTTAAGCATATTTACCAAACGGTGAACCGCCAAGTCTTGCTTCGAGAGCTTGAGTCATGGTTAAGTAGCATCTATCAGTAAGTTGAGTTTGAACTAATCTGTCCTGGACACCTAAGTACTCGAATCCATAATAAAAGTGAGCGTTAGCCATATGAATAGTCAATTGTTTGAGGACTTCCGCCTGTCTTGGATCAAAGTAGAAACGCATTTCGCAGAGCCACTCAAAAGATTTACTGCTGCAAACTCCATTTGAAATAAGTCGACGAGTAACTGTACGTTTATACACAAATTCGTTGATCTATAAAAAAGAAAGAATAATTTAATTCCTCTGGAATACTTAAAATGTTTCTTTTTACCAAATGCTCAAGTTTCTTCCTGCGTAACTGCGGTTGTTCCTGCAAAACTGAGTCAGCAAGTACATTGAAAGTATTTTCAACTTGTTGCAGGACTGTTTCCAGTGGGCCTTTCTGCGGTTCACTGTTCATTTTAACCAAAGCTGCCTCGACATCTTCACTCCATATAATCTGAATCGCAAGCACCACAATCTGGGCTTGGTACTTGTCGACCCATTCCATGAAGACTTTAGTGTCGATATTATCTTTAAACTGCTTAATTTCTTGTACTGCTTGAGCTAGGTTTGAAGCTAATGTCACTCTCATTTCTTTTTCGACCAAAGTTAACCACTCGTTGATTTTTGGATGGTCCACAGTTGAAACGGCAGTTCCAAAATGTACCTAATACACACAAAATATGTTCTAAGTTTACATGATATTCTAAAATACCTCTTCGCCTTCTCTTGATGCAATGCCAGTGATAACGTTGTTGTCTTCGTTTAACAAAATTGAAGCAACACCAGCGAACATTTTTTTGAAATGTTTTTGCAACTTGGCAACATTTTTGCTGTTGCCAATAATTTCTAAAAGATTTTCATCACCAACGAAATAGAAACGTGGAAAAGATGTTCGTTCACGTTCGAGATATTCGCCGAGCGCTTTTTGGATTTTTCCCAGCAAGTCGGCAAGCCGTTCTAAGGATCGCTGTACTCCTGGTATATTTAAAATGTCCATCACCATCGGTGACTTGCTTACTTTTTTCATTAAACCCAAAAACTCTGAACTGCAAAACACAAGATTTAACGTGCAAACTCAAATAGAATGTAAGAATCGATTTTCACTTAATGCTATGGAATTTGGATGTTTCTACAGGCAATAAAGTTTTAATATCGGCACTCCCTGAAAAGATCCCTTCTAAGTAAACCCAACGCCTTTGCACATCTATCCACACATCGAAGAGTGCATTAATTCGGTTTAATTTTTCTTCCCACGTCAGGGATTCTTCTTCAAACACTTTGTAATAAGGTGACAATTTCATAGCAGCAACTGAATTAATATGTTCTTTGACTTTGTTGAAGAGGTCGTCCCAACCACGAATCAATTTACATTTATTTTGATAATTAATCAAATCCAACTCATAGGTCTGCCAAGATTCACGCACTTGTTTGAGGAATTCCTCAAGTGCCATTTCACCTTGTGCAATTAAAATAATATCTTTGACTACAGCTTCGTTCTTCTGGAGGTTCACATCCCATACTTGCCCAAGAGTTAAATCTGATAGGGACCCAGTTAACACGTAATTGTTTCATCAACTGTTTCCAGTGACGTTCTTTAAGGGCGTCCGATTTTAGTTCCACTATAATCATGTTGACTTTAGTATAGTTTTGCAAGGTTTTCTTAACGTATTCATATGATGCGTATTGACGCAGACGTGCTGGTAGTTCTTTTAACTGTGCAGACATTGCATCGAGTTGCTGACGCAATTTTCTGGGTTGCACTGATAACCATGGTTTTTCTCTTGTTTCGTCGATTTGAGACCAAATCCTCGATAACTCTGACCACACACTCCGCAGATCTTGCAATTCTTCAAACACTACTTGCATACGATCTTCACTTGCGTTAACGCCTCCTGGTTCTTGTAATTCCAAAGCTTCCTTTGCTTTAGCCACATTATCTCTTTCATCTTTCAGCCTGGCATATTTACTTTCGAATAGTTGTAACTGTGTCAGTGCGTCATCAGGTCTTAAATGACCTTCCACAGGTTTGCTACGCTCCCAATCGCCAAGGAAATCATTTGTGCGGTTTTCAACGGCCTTATCCTCAGAAACAATTTTCTGTTGTAAACTGGCGACCTAAAACAAATATTTTTTTTATATATTTGGAAGAAGAAAAACTCGACGAATTCACCTGGGTCTGTATAGATTGGTCTTTTCGCTTTATGATTTCATTAAACGCACCCCATTCAACTTCTAAGTTTTCAACGTGAAGCCAAGCAGTTGGAAACTGGAACCTCTGTCTTTCCAAGATACGTTGTCCTTCGCGATATACTTCAACTTGCTTTTCCCATGTCTAATAAATAACTTGCATATTATATCTGGGAGGAGACTTTTTTTAAATAAAGACCACAAACCTTCATGTTGCGTTTTAATGATTGAACGTAGGTGATAAAGCTGACTGCGTCTGAAGTGCTTGCGGCTTCGATGCTTTGTAGCTCGAGATCAGATCTGGATTTTGATATTTGGGAATGGAAGGAAGTCATTTCATTGCTTAAGAGTGTTCCAAATTTGCTCAAGGTTTCCTTATGCCATGAATGCCATTTTTTTAAAGATACTTTGCTCTGGACTTTTGTGAAATCGATCACAACTGGACCGAATTCACGTCGTGTATCGGAGGTGTCGAATGTGGCTCGAGTTTGTCTTGAAAACGAAAAATTATTGGAGAAAGTTGAATACATACTTAATTTTTTTTGAAAATTTTTGTGCAAATCGGTTTTGATTGCAGCGGATTCCCCGAGCAGGCTCTGTACAGCTGTTTCAGGCCTAGTTGCAATCAAAACCGATTTGCGCAAAAATTTTCAAAATTCTCATATGCTTTGACAGCACATGGCCGCCTTGCATTGGGATGACTTATTACGTAACGGACTGGCTTCAATTTGTCAATCCTACTGCAATATCAGGTCAACAAGCGATCGAAAGATGTCGCTACTTAAATGTTAATTTTTTTTATTTTAGATTTTTCAAAAAAATTTACTGTATGAATGTCTCTGCATCTTCTAAAATTGTACGTACTCGTAAAAAAATTAAATATATTTTGTCATATACAATAAGTGTCGCGCGCCTGCAGTCACATCGTTAATGTTCGTTTACGCGGCGGTAGAAGAGAAAGATATACCGCAATTTGAAGTTTAGATTCAGTGTCATGCTAGGTTTGCTGTTGAATACAGCCCTTCACGCATAAAATTCGCTAAATGACTAAGATGGATATTGATGTGATATAAGTGGGAAAACGGCGAAAGTATACAGATGGCAATGAAAGAGTTGACTTTTTAGCTAAAGTAGGATGTGAGATACCAATGTGCAGCACATTGTAATTAAAGAGGCGTGCTTCTACTTTTAAAAATAATTTTGATAGAAAACGTGGTGATGGCAAATTTTATTAAATTTTAATCCAAATATTCAGAGCAAACCCGTGGTTCCCTTTTAGATCAAGATTGCAACATTTTTGCTACAAGTCGGCTGGATTGCAATGGGGCCCCCGAGCATCCTCTGTACAGTGCTATTTCGGCCCTAATTGGAGCGGCATTAGCAGAAGACTAGCTCGAGAAACTTCATCGCAATCCCGCCGGTCGGATAATATTTTAGTCATGGGAAATGTTAATGATATTTAATAAAAATAAAAACAATAAAAAATAGAAAATATGTGTGGGTAAAGAAAAAAATTAAAACAAATTTAAAAGTTTCTTACTTCGAGAAAATCAAATAACTATGTTACATAAACTGAAAAATAAAATAAACAAATGGGGCGATAAAAACAACAAAAATCAAAATTCAACAACGAAATATTAACAACCAAACGCAGAATTTACTATTTTAATCGTTTGGGCTTAAGGTTCGAGCCTTTACTCATAAGCTATTACCCACAAGATGGTCCCCGTGCGCAAAATTAGTATATGGGAAGTTACCTCATGCAACATCGGGCGAACTCGACACCTTTCGGCGGAGTGACGTATGCGAGATACCCGTTAGGCCGTCAAGTAAAGGCTCCCATCTCCCACACACCGGCGCGAATTATTCACGACCTCCGTACACCGACTCCAATTGAATGAATGAGATTAAAAAGGGCCCAAGTCCGAAATTTTTGAAAATCATTTTATTACGCATACTTAAACTTTATGTACTTGTCCTATTATTAATGGAAAGAAACTCAAGTTTTGTATTGAAGCCGGATATAATAACGGTTAGAATAGTAAATTATTATACAAGTTTCACAAGAAGGCCTATTGTAACACGAGTGGGGTTGGGGTACGACTAGCGAAGCGTAGCTATTATTAATATTTATAAATACTAACTTTGCCCCGTGCAGACATTTTCGACCAGCATCAGATCAGAAACCAGTCGTGCGAGTGCACGCCTTAGCGTTTATCATCTTTAGACTTTAAGCCTTTAGCCTTTATCACAACTCTATGTAGGATCAAAATAGGTCACTGCTCGACTAAAAGTTAAATTACAAAAATAAAAATCTCCTAACTGTGAATGTAGTGAAGCTGAAGACCTCAATTACATTTCTTTTAAATTGCCCTAATAACGATAAAATTTCACAGGTGATATTGGTTCTATGAAAAATGAAATTTGCGTCTCCTTATTAATAAAATGCACTACTTTATAACGTAGACCTCAAGTTGTACTGGATGATTTTAATAGTTGTGTAAATATTTTATATGCAAGTTCGAGTATTTACTCGAACTTGCCCTATAATATATAAATGTGTTCGAATTTAGTTGCATAATTTAAAAATACAAGGCGATTTTTTTTTAAACAGGCCAGAGTTGGCTTTGGAATCTCAAAACGTATGAATGAAATAAATTTACTTACATAATAACATTAATGACAATTAATATCCTGGGGTTTATTTCACCATAAACTGAAAAGCATAGTTTATTTTGGTTCTACCAACATTTTAGCAATTGAAGAGTGTAACTTCTAAATGGTCTAAGTGCCAATTTTGTGTGAAATTATATTTTACCATTCTAAGTGTAAATATGCTAAGGCACTTACAATTGGCACTAATTTGCCAACCGTGAGTGAACTAGAAAATATTGTGTTAGCACATAGAGCTTTCAGTAAGGCATGGGCATAGCACATAGACTCTTAACGGTAAAATATAATTTCACACAAAATTGACACTTAGACCATTTAGAAGTTACATTCTTCAATTATTGAATTAATTTGCAATTTATGAAAAGTATATTAATTTGCAAAGCCATAGAATTCAATAACATATTTAATAGTAATGTCGAAAAACAAGAAAACGCTAAGTGCCTAGTGCAAGGTTGCAAAGTTGTTGGTAGAATAGGCCTCAGATTTGTCAATTCTGTTTTGTAAGTGAAGGACAACATTTCGAACATTTATCGTTATGTTTTGTCATTAACATAGGTTAAATTATTGACGTTTGTTTTAAAAGCAATTTTACCCAAGACAAGTTTGCACATTTCACGGCACACTTTGGCCTGTTTTCAATAAATCGCATGGTGTAATCCACTAACTGATAGATAAATTAACAATTTTCTTTTTAAGAATAGTAATGATTGAACGAGCCGCTCTACAATATTATTTTATTGTCCACACGGCGCACAGTGGTCCAGAATGAATTTTTAGCGCGTCAAAAAGAGAAAAACTTGACACTTTGAATAAACGTAAAAATAAAGAAAATCTTTCTATTTTGTCATTTCATGTCGGTTTCATTCGATTATCAAACATATTGCTATGTTATTTTCATATTTTTTAAATTTTCACCCTGTATATAATTAGTTTAGGTTTATTATTTTTGAAATTGTAATTTAAGTGAAATGTTAAGTAACTGTACTTTACCTTAGTGTGTTCCAGAACACTGGTGAAATTTTTATTTTACACAAATAACTAAAGCACTTTTCTGTCCGAATTAGAAAATGTCAATTGACATACTTGTCGTTACGCTTTCGCCAACAACAAAAAGCTAGTTCAGCCAGAGATTCCACGAAGTATTCCAGGATGATCAGGAACATTGGGACGACAATCTCACACAGCATATGTTAGCAAGTTTTGTTGGGTAAATTTGGTGAAATCTTGTTACTTTACATTTCTTTAAACAACTTCAATTAAAATCAATCGGATCTAAAGGTTTATTTGCATAATTTTTTTTAATTCAAATTGTTGTATTAAATATCTACATTTTAAACTTTCAAAAGACAAGAAGTTAAAATAAGATCAAATAAGATGTTTTTACGAGTTATATAATAGTAGCTAGTAATTTATTTTAAAATAATTTTGCCCAATGAAGTGCTACTTTTTGCTACTTTTTAAGATTTTTTCAAAATTCTCTCTCTCTACATGAGTAAATACTTATAGATAAGATAAGCATTTGCTGGATACTAAACGCGAAAATTTTTAAAAATAACCAGTAGAATATCAATATATAATCATTTTTACGCAACATATAAAAAAATTGTGGTGGAACCTATCCCAGTTCATTTTTTAAATAGAAAAATCTATTGTTTTTATAAGGTAACAATCCAAAATCAGGCAAAAATTTTTATAGAAATAATTATATTCTGATATTATATCATTGGTTTAGAAAATGTATTTAAAAGTACACAGTTTTGTTATTTTCCCCGTTTTAGAAACTTAGATGTAAAAAAATAATTTTGACGTGGTAGAATTTCATTCTGGACCACTGTGCGGCGTTATGTAGAAATTGATATTGATAGCCTTATAGTAGTAAACAGCTATAGCGAAATGAAAGATTGATAATAATTGATAATATTTCAGAAATATTTCAGATGCAAATCTTCAGTTATTATTGATCACAGTGTGCTTGCAAAAAAATCTAGTTGAAAACTTCAAGCAATTGTTAAAATATAACACAAAAAAACTATAGCTCAGAAAGTACACTTAATCTATCAGCCCTAAGAGATGGCAATGATCTTTATTTTTTGTTAATTAATTACTTACTTGATATCATTTAAGCAAACCATCCATTTGCTGACATCATCTCCAAGGTTTCCATACAAATTTTCAGCTTGAAGATCCCATAAAGTCTGATAGCGAAGCCATTCTTTAACATACGAATGAATCTAAAAAAATATATTAAAAAATATTTATTTATAATTTTCTTTAGGTTATACCTCTTTTATCTTTGCATCAATAGCTGTATAAGCACTTTCAAGATACGCTAAACCGGCTGGTAACTTAGTTAATATCTTCCGATAAGTTTCTGTCACAGGTTTATCAACTCCAACTTGGTATCGACTACTTTGCAGTCTCTGCTGCGAGGTAACAATAGCTTGCCACGCAAATAACTGTTGCATAATTTGAAATCTCGCTTCTTCTATGCTGGGGTACAAGTACATCATTTGATTTGTAATTCTCACTTCATGGATCACAGTTTTTATTTGCGGATCTCCCCCTGGTTTATGTGTTGGCTGTGAAGGCTCATCAGTATCCATACTGTGATCGATTTCTTTCTTCAGACCATTCAATGAGTCTGTCCATGCCAAAATGCCCGCTTGTAAACGTTGAGCCAAATTCTTTTCAACCTAAATCAGCACAAGTTATTAAAATAATTTGTAATCTGTAAAAACTAGTACCTCTTCATCCAACCGACTGACCCAAATATGAAGATTTGAGAATTTTTTAAGAGACAGGTCATCAACAGCATGTTGTATCTTTGCAAGAATATCAGCGAATGTGTTCAAGTATCACCAGCTCTTCCACGCGTTCTTGAAAGCTTACAACAGTATCAGACAAGCGTTGAACATAAGGGTCCAACTTATAACTTTCCCAAACAAGTTGGATACCCTCTGCTATCAATTGCTGCACTTCTCTCCTTGTACCTGCCACTAATGGAATTATACTCGCTTTATCTTCAAGCTAAAAACAAAGAGTCACATTAATTAGTAACTAAAACGTTGATGCATTTAACATTCATTATTAATCTACACATTAAAAGAAAGAGCGGCCGCCTTTTGAAGGATATCAAAAAAGATTTGTACTGTAGAGACGTGTAGTTCGTGAACGAACTAGTTTATCGAACCTATTCCCTGCGATGAGCTGAATTTTTTTAGCTCGAGCGTATTTTAGTTCGTTCACTCGTGAACTAACTTCCTACCATACCCGACTTGCGAACACACGGCTAGTCGGGTATGAAAGGAAATTAGTTCACCAGCGTACGAACCTTTGCACTCTGCTTGAGACTTAAGTCGTCGAACTAGTAGAGCTCACGCCCGAGTAGCGATTCTGCGAGGCACCACGTAATCGAGATTCGAGGATGGACGGTTGTAAAAGCTGCAACGGTCTCTAATTCGAAGCAATGGCGCCTATGCGAGCGCAAATTTCACCACGCTATGATTTTCAACCGCCAGAACCTGCACGGTTGCCTATTCAAAGTACCAATTGCATCATTCGACGCACGAACTAAATGAGCTACATGAACAAGGTTCGTGAACTAGTTCGCAACTGGGAATAAGAACAAAGGAATCAGTTCGTGAAAACGAGCTAACTTTACCACCTCTATTGTACTGATATTTTCTTACAACAAGCAATTTTAAATTACTACATATTTTAGTTTTACCATCAGCAGCAAACACATGAAAAATATATTTCGCCTTGTTATAAAGCCAAAAATGTGATTACATGAAGTTCATTTTTACTTATATGCCAATCGTATAGATCTGAGTTAAGAAAATATACGACGAAATTACATAACAAAAACAGCAAGGGCATTTCACGAAAGTTAGGAGGAGATAGCTACATAAAAGTTCTTTGACTTATCGAACGATCGGCATATATTAAGGATATGAACAGTAGGTAAAAGCATGTACATGCTTAGTAGCCAGAGAAAGAGTGAGAGAGAAAGTAACAATTATAAACATGCCTGTTGTTCAGTACCTTAACGAAAGAATTACTCCGATTAGTCAGCTGGTTTAAATAATAAAGATCACAGTCAAAACTATTGCAATATTCTAGTACGGTAAAAATTTTAAATTTACTTAGCATGCAATTAACTTCAAACAAATTGGCTTTTATTTATTAAATTTTATAGAAGTTGCACGCTCACCTTTTCCAGAGTCATATCATAAGTTCTAACACTCTCGATCAATGAAATTGCAAACGGGTATAACTGATTTGCTTGATGCGCTTTGTTGACAATGGCGAGAGGAACTCTGAAGCCAAGACACTTTAAATTTCTTACTTCCTTAGCCAGAGTAATAATTTCGGGCAAGAAATTAACTCGCAATTTTAAAACGTTGCTTCTGCCACTCCTTGCTCTGACTGCTTCAATGGTAAAAATACGTCCTGATACCCCCAAATTACGCTGCTGAACATTTCGTGCCCAATCATCAAATATTTCCTGAGTATTTAACTTAGCACGGAAGCTGTCACCATCTGCTTTTAATTTTTGGCCCTCAATGTGGTTCTCCCAGCCTTTCCCTTTTAAAAATTCCAATTTAATTTTGATGGCAAAACAACACTGCTGAACATACCTAAAATATCTTCAACTCTGCGTAAATATGTAGTCAATTGATGATCGATTTGGCGAGCCCAAATTATAGAACCCGCAACCGGAGGCAAATCTCTAACCTTGGAAATACGTGCACTATTACTTTGTGGATATTGCACCTGCAACAAAAATAATACTTACAAAATGTTTCCATGTACCTCCACTTACCCTTCTACCTTGAACTTTTCATGGAGTGCTTCAATGTCATCTTTAACTCTTTGGATTAAATGGGTTTGATATTCTCGAATGGCACCTCGAATATGTGGACGAACAAACAAGGCATTGAACCGTGAGAAAATGCGGAACATCTCGTTCGCATTCTTTGCTGTCCCTAGTTGATCACGTAAGTGAACCGTTATGCGGGTTTCGACTCTGTCGATGCGCTCTGCATATCGTTGAACTGCTGCGTCCCATGCATCTTGGCCTTCCTTCGATATATCCAAGCAATCTACTTCTTTCACATTTTCGTAAGCCAAATTAACCTCCTAGTAAAAAAACAAGTGTAATTATTAATTATATTTGAAAATGTCCAACAATGTCTACTATGAAAATAGTCTTGTAGATTCCAATTTTAACACAGAAATTTTACTTAACAAAACAGATAGATAATCAATTAAATTCTGTAAGACAAAGTTGTGAAAGTTTTTCTTTTCTCAGCTATTTCGAATAATACCAAGAAAGAAAACACCGAAAGCAATTTTCTATGCCCTGTAAAATGATTTGAGTATATAAAGCCTATTGCAGTGTGTCTGTCATATCTTGAACTGTGAGTTAAAAAGAAATTTACAGTACATTTTACAAGACATTTTTTTTGTGAGATGAGAATTTGCCCACGAGCTGCTTTAGCAGCGAGCGGAGCAATCATGAACGAAAAAAACGTATTTTATGTCGAGTAGTAAATGCTATTTTGTCTACGATATCATAAAAAAAAATTATTTGAAAATAACAGTGCAAAGAAAAATATGGTATGCTGTGAAGACAATTACAAAAAAGCTTTCGGAGTTTTATTTCGTATATCACAAAAGCTGATAATGAGGTCTATTCTGTAAATATTTCATATCAATTGTTACACTTGTCACGATTGATATGTAACAAACGTAACAGTAACAATTGATTATCTTTAATTGATTGTTAAGGCATATTGAGAGAAAATTGGGCGCGTTCGCCAGAACCAAGCGCTCATGCAGCATTCGTCTGTGATTGGCTTATTTCAAAAAATCCACCAATCACAGATGAATGCTACTTGAGCGATTGTTCTGATGAACGCGGCCATTGGTGAATTACTGTGGTTGCTATGGTTACGTATCAATTTATTTCTCTTCAATTATTGTTAGGTATCTACTAAAATGAGTTGGTGCTTACAGAATACACGTGAATGTCTGCAAAGAACTAACATCTTTATTACCCTAGTTTTAAAGACAATAATGAGCCGTATTCTGATCTTATGATTAGAGTCATGTTTAACTAATGTCGTAATTAAAATAAACAAGAAATGATATAGCTTTATGTCGATTTAATATGTAAGAAAGTGACGAACGAACGTTGCCATGGGAAATAAACACGTTATTAAATTAATTATAAGATGAGAATATGTTCCAATGGCCCCTATTCTGATCTTATGATTACAGTCGTGTTTAACTAAAGTGTGATTAAAATAAACAAGAAACGATATAGCTTTATGTCAATTTAAGCTGCGTTCGTTTATTCAACTCCGTTCACTCTATTTACTCTCTTCGCACTTTTTTCCCGCTCTTACTTGTATTAAAACTTATTCGCTCTCACTCTTTAGAGTGCAAAAAGAGTAAATAGAGTGAACGGAGTTGAATAAACGAACGTAGCTATAATGTGTAGGAGAGTGGAAGACGAGCGTTGTCATGGGAAATAAACACGTTATTAAATTAATCATAGGATGAGAATGCGGGCCAATAAGTTGATTGCCAATAGATAATCTTTAAAACTAGGTCAATAAAAGTGATAGTTTTCCACAATCTGTCTCTCCTATCGTGAAAGAGATTTCAATTATATGTATTATAAAAATATACATAGATAAAAACATACCGCAATAGCATTTGCATCAGCAGCATCCATCGTAAAAGTATCTTGTTTCGGAGGCTCAACATCTTCACCTTCAGCAGCGTTTGCTAAATCTCTAACAGATGGTCTCAGAACACGAACGATAACAGTTCTCAATTGTTCATGCTGCCTTCGGAATTTCCTCATATGTTCCATTCGAGACTGTAATTTTTTATGCTGTGCAGAAACACGCCACACCATCTTCAAATGTTCTTCCCGCTTCTTCTTAACTGTATCTCTGAAATTCGCAAGAAAAAATCAATGAGCCATAATTTTACACACGATTATAATTAGCACCTCAGTAAACTCTGCAGTTTCTCATATTCATCCTCCCAAGTCGAGAAAACCTCAAAGCACTGTATCATGACTTTGTCGAAGTCATCGAATGGAATATGCATTAACCTATGTGTGCCCAGAACTTTCAGCAATTGGCTACCCAAATCACGTGATATTGCCTCTACCAAACGTAAACAACGCTGTACAGGATACTTAGTGCTCCTGATTTTTCGCATGTGTGCAAATATCAGCTGAACTGCCGCTCGGATTCGTTCTAATTCAGTCGCTGATAGTAAGTCATTAATAGGAAAATCCTGTAAAAACAAAAAAAACAATTAACATGTTATAAAATTAATTTAATTTTCCTACCTTCATCAATGGATTATAATCATTAACAGTAGCTAGAGCCTGTTTCAAACCTGTGTCTGTATCAAAAGACACAGTTGCGTGAAACCTTTTCCCAATTCTTAATATATCCAAAGTCAAGGCGACTTCCATGCTTTCACGTTTCTCTTGGATGCGATGCAGAGCGCGCTCCAAATTTAACCAGAAACTAATTTCTTGCAGGGCTGTGCCAGATGATGGATCACGATCTAATTTGGTGACCTTGAAGAATTAAATAATAGTATATTATTTTACATGTTTTACAAGAAGGTTTTTTGTAACACGAGTGAGGTTGGGGTACGACGAGCGAAGCGAGCGAAGCGAAGCAAGCTCGGAATGCCCCAACGGAACGAGTGTTACAATGCCTCTTCTGAAACGTGTAAAATATACCATTTTTTCTACTTTGCGAAAAATACTGTCAAAAATTGGATCTCCTTAGTATATGGAGAATTTTAGTTGTAATGCGTGGCAACACTGACAACCCTTCGTTTTAAACAAAAATCACATTGACAAGTTATTAATTTTTCTTATCCAGCTTCATTGTGAGTATTCTGTTAAAACAAATAAATAATAAATTATTCTGTAAAATCTATTAATATTTTCAAATAAAAATTGGCTAAAATTTCCCCAAAAACAGTTTCACAATGAGCTTCATTGTGAAACTGTTTTTGGTGTCACAATGAATTCATTGTGAACGCAAAGTAGAAAAATGCAATTTGTTTCTTATTTTGCCGGAACAGTTACCTTTTGGATCTCTTTGATCCATCTATTTACACCGTTGTGAAGTTGATTCAAGAAAGTCGAGTCTTTGACATGTTCGGCAAAATCTTCTACTTTTGGTTTACGTCCGTCATCGGCGCACCTTTTAATCACGCTTGCTACTACCGGATGTATTGGAAGTGTTATTTCTGGAATGTCTATGTTCTGCTGCAAATGTAAAAGGCCCATTTCAAGAGCTGCTATCGTTTTCTCAACCGAAGGAGCCATTTTATCACCTTCCCTAGAATTATACAGGTTGACTGGTAAGTCGACGTATTCATTTAAGGAATGAGGTATAAATTTATTAAGTTTCTGTTACGATTTGACTGTCTTTAATATCCCGTACGGACTAATAAGATTATCTTACGAATCGTGGTCAAAATTTATTTTAATATTTTAATTACAATTCAAAATGTAAATCTTGTCTAATGTAACAAAACTCAACTGTCTCCTTTTTTGTTTTCTTGCCTACTCCATCATAACATTTCCTCCCCCTTCAGTTTTCAACTGCCCGGTGAAAAGCGTACTGGAGGGCGTCTAATTCTTGTTGAACGTCTCTGCCTTAATTCATTACTTGGAGGTGTAGATTGGCTTTGTGGACTGCCAGTTATGTGTTCCTCGTTTATTACTTGGTCTTGATACCCATTCTCGTTTATTGGCGTATTATGTGCAACCACTGAAGGTGGACTTTCATTCACTACAGGTCTCTTGATTATCAAAAAGTCATCCACTGTTCTGATTTCCGGTTTGCGGAAAAATCCGCATTTACGCATTTGATTCTGATGCCGCCGCCAAATTCGATTTTTGCCGACATCCACCTCGTACATAATGCGACCCAGCTTGCGTACAACTTTGCCATTGATCCAAGGTGATCCATGAGACCTGAATGTTTTTGTGAGAACTGAATCACTAATTTCGAATTTTGAAGTATGGTGAATGTTTTTTAACGACGTATGACGAGTCGGTAGCATTACTGTTAGTTGTGTTCGAGGTTGCCTCCCATGAAGTAGTTCGGCTGGTGATTTTCCTGAGTCTGGGTCAGGGGTTGTGCGATAAGTGAACAAAAATTCATCTAGTGCATGCATTTTGCTCTTTTCTCCCTCCCAACAAATTTTTAACATCGCCTTTTTAAATGTGCGTACCAGCCGCTCAGCTTCGCCGTTCGAGGCAGGGTGGAAGGGAGCACTTGTTAAATGCTCGATTCCACGTGTAATACAAAACTCCTCGAAGTTTTGCGATGTAAATTGAGTACCGTTATCCGATACGATTACTTCTGGAAGTCCTTCAATGATAAACATTTTGCTGAGTGCAGTTATCGTTGCTTCTGTTGTTGTTGTGTTCATCGCACAAACGTAGGGAAATTTTGAGTAGGCATCCACTGCAATTAACCACTGCTTATCCATGAATAGTCCTGCAAAGTCGATATGTATCCGTTCTCATGGTCGTTCTGCTTTCGGCCATGACTGATATTCGCATGCTGGACTCGTTTGATTAGTGCAACACGAGTCGCAAGTTTTTGTGATTTCCTCAATGTCCTTATTCCTCGAGGCCACCAGCAGTAACGCCTTGCTAACTGCTTCATTCTTCCGATGCCAAAGTGCCCATGGTGAAGTAACCTGAGCACGTTCTTTTTAATCGACTGTGGCACAACAACTCTTGTTGTGTTGGTCTGCCATACCAAAACACCGTTGTGCACTGACAAATCCATTCGTCGCTCGAAGTACGGTTTTATGGCTTCATTTTTAATCGAAAATTTCTCTGGCCAACCATTTTCTACGAATCGTTTTACGTCTTTTAAGATGACATCTTTGGCCGTTTCCTTAGCTACCAGTGTTGCATCGATTGGAAAATCGAGAAATGCCTCTTCATTTTCTTCAGTAACTTGTAAACATGAGGCTTCAGAGTTATCGAAAAGTTTGTCTGGACCGATAGGAAGTCGAGAGAGTGCATCTGCATTTGCGTGTTTGTCTGTTGCTCGGTACTTTATAATAAAATTATATGACATCAACAAAATTGCCCATCTCTGTATGCGTTGAACAGATAATACTGGTAGCTTTCGATCAGGTGCAAATATTGTGACCAACGGCTTATGATCTGTTTGTAATTCGAATGGTCGTGAGAGTCCATATAAATATTGGTGAAATTTTTTAACACCAAAGATGATCGATAGCGCTTCTTTTTCTATTTGCGAGTATTTTTGTTCGTGTGAATTCATCGTTTTCGATGCAAATGCTATTGGTTTCTCTGGACCATCTGGAAAACGGTGCGACAACACTGCACCAATACCATAACTTGAGGCATCCGTCGCCAATACGATCGGTACTTCTGGCTTGAAATGCACTAGCTGCGTCGCTTCGACGATGCAGTTTTTTAATGCCACAAATGCATTTTGCTGAACTTGACCCCAATTGAAAGACGTTTCCTTTTTTCGTAGAGCATTTAGAGGGGCTGCAAGTTGTGAAAAGTTGGGAATGTATTTGTCATAGTAATTTACTTTTCCCATAAAAGATTGTAGCTGTAGTAAGTTCTGGGGTTTGGGCAATTCACGAACTGCCTTGATTCCTGAATCTGATGGTCGAAGTCCATCTTTAGAAATTACATTCTCCAGGTATTCAACTTGATTCTTGAAAAATTCGCATTTTTGGCGATTGCACCGTAATCCGTTTTGTTCCAATCGGTGGAACAATTCCTCCAATGTCCGCAAGTGCTGTTCATCATTTTCACCTGTGACAATGATGTCATCAAGGTAATTTGCGCAACCATTGAGACCGGTAATAATTTGTTCTATAAATCGTTGAAAAATTGCCGGAGCGCTAGCGATTCCAAATGCCAGTCGCTGATACTGGAATAATCCATACTGAATAGTGATGCCAGCCAACTGCTTTGATGCTTCGTCCAATTCAATTTGCAGGTATGCATCTGATAAGTCAATCTTCGAAATTTTTTTTCCGTTCTGCAGTTTTTGAAAAAGCTCTTCCGGTCTAGGTAATGGATATTGTTCAATGTCCAACTGAGGGTTTATCGTCACTTTGAAGTCACCGCATATTCGCACTGAGCCGTTTGGCTTGACAACCACCACGATTGGTGCTGCCCACTTGCTTATTTGTACTGGTTTTACGATGCCATTTGCCACTAAACGATCAATGTCAAGCTTGACCGCCTCTTTTTGTGCGAATGGAACAGGGCGCGGCTTGTGCGTTCGAGGAAGTGCTCCATCTTTTAGGTACAAGTGTGCTTTGAAAGTTTTACACGTACCCAATCCTTCTGCAAAAACGTTTTGATATCGGTTGCAAATTTCTTCTACTCGTCCTTGTCTTTCCCTTGTCTCTGGGGTCAAAACAGGTTCAATTATATTTACAATTTCCATTGGTACTTCGTTTTCGTGAGAAATTTTTAGTCCAAAAGCGTTAAACCATGTTGCACCGAAAAGGTTTGCTCCATTTGGTGAGTCTGCGATCAATAATCGCAAATTTCGAACCATGTTATTCAATTTGACCTGTACCATGGTCCATCCTTTCAGAGGAACGTCCATCTTTCCGTAGCTCTGAAGTTGTGCACTTGGCTTTAGTTTTGGTGATCCGATTGCTTGGTATCCTTCTAGTCCTACAACGCCGCTTGAAGCACCAGTGTCCAACAGGAACTTCATTTGTTTCCCATTGACCGTAATATTCACTAAAAATCTATTGTGTTCGTTTTCTATATTCATCACATGCACCGTTTCTGAAGAGTTTTCCTTCTTTTCGGCTTGGTTCATCACTGAATTCCGTCGTTTTCGGTTGTCCCAATGACTGTCCTTTTTCTGCATTTGGGTCCCGCTGTTTTGCCTTGTTGACATACATACAATCGATATATGTCCGACTTTGCCACATGTGTAACAAGTGCTCTTCAAATGATTGCACTCAATTCGCTTGTGCTTGATAAAGCACTCTGGACATGATTTATAACGTTCAAATTGAATCGATTTTGCCGATAATGCACGATTTTGTTTGTCTGCACGAGTTAATGAGTTTGATCGTGGTTTGTTTCCTTTTAGATAACTGGCGCTCATTTGATTAGCCTGCAAGAAGTCCAAGTCCTTTCCCATTAGCGTTTGATTTGCTGCGTTCGTCGATTCAAAAAGTGCTGCAGTTTTTTCTAGCATTTCCAGAGTAGGATGCTTTTCTGATAACGCCGATTTTCGGACGTAGTGATGAGGTGTATGGCGTAGTACCATATCTCGAATGTTTTCGTCAACCAAGGTTTGTTCACACCCTTCCTTTGGACATACAAATTCGCAGTCCGTCGCCAGCCTACGCATTTCAGTGATCCATTCTGCATAGGTTTGATCAGATTTCTTTCGAGAAGCCCAAAATTTGTGACGTGCAACCACAACGTGTGTATGTTGCTTAAAATGGCCCGTTAGTTTTGTCGTTAGGTCCATAAAAGTTTGGTATTTTAAGTCATCCGATCCACAAAGTTGCTTGTAATACAACTCCCATTGATCCGAAACTGGTGTGAACTGTCGAAAGGAACGAACGTTGACAGAAGTGACTGCTGTCTTTGCTGCGTCACCACTTTCTTGTTTTGTCGCTTGGTGTTTTCCAAGGAGAGCCTCAATCCACTTGCGTTGTTCGAGTTCCCTTTTTTCTTCCCTTCGTAATTGGTCTTCGCGATCCTGTTCACGCTGAGTACGCATTTCATTCATGAAAAGCTTAATCAATTCGGTCGATTCAGTTTTTGCCATATCCTCGTCGCCAAAATGTTACGATTTGACTGTCTTTAATATCCCGTACGGACTAATAAGATTATCTTACGTATCGTGGTCAAAATTTATTTTAATATTTTAATTACAATTCAAAATGTAAATCTTGTCTAATGTAACAAAACTCAACTGTCTCCTTTTTTGTTTTCTTGCCTACTCCATCATAACAGTTTCATTTACTAAGGGGCGGTATTTCCATTTACCGTTAACATTATTCATCTACTATTTCTTGGATTCAATAACTATTTCTCGGATTCAAATACCAGACCTTAAATATTTTACTCTTATGTCGATTTTCAATATTTTGATCTCCTCGGTATATGACAAGTAGGGCTGTGCAAAAATATAGACCTACGTACCTATCTATAATTATCGATAATCAAATCTATTATCGATAATCAAATCTATTATCGAATAACGACATGTAAAAGAAAAATTATCTGTATGGGTTGCTCAGAACAGAAGTGAATCAAATCCATTTTTTATAAAATTGAGATAAACCACTAAAATTTGCAGCAAATATCAGCATCAAGATCAGTGCAGAAATCGTTCAAGTCCATTGAGCCTGATACGCGTGATATGAACAAGATTTTTCTACATGTGCGTAACTACATACAGGTGTCCCAGCGAGATCTTTCATTAGAAGTTTATGGGGTTCTGGCCAAAATAAAAACTTGAACATTTAGAATTAGATACAAGTGATTGCGTTCTCTTTAGCTAAAATGTTTTCAGATGTCTAGCGCTTCCGGTTATACCGGAAGTCGCCATCTACTTTGTTATTTTAAATGGAACACCCATTTATTTTTGCACTTTTAGTTGGGAATCATAATTTTGAATCTTTTTTATTCAAACTTTTTTATTCAAATTAAAATTTTCCGTTTTTTGGAAATAACTCTAAAACGGTTTGATTTAGGTATAGGAACATGTAATACCACTTTGTGCCAAATTTTATCACCAATTTGATTACGCAACGAAAAATCTGGAATTCCATTTGAAAAAATCTTTTTACATTTTTAACTCTTGATGAAAAGTATAAATTTAAGAATTATTCTCAGGCAAAGATGTTTATTTTAAAGAATACCTACGATAAAGGAATCTTTAAACTACAAACTGAATTAGATTTCAATTTTCTATCTCGTTTCAAATAAGAGTTACAGCCCATTTTGAAAACGTCAACCACCTGCCATGATTTCAGAAAATAATTTTTATCTCAAAAACTGTAATAGATAGACATGGTATGGTTTCAATAAAAAAGATTCAAAATTATAATTCCCATCTAAAAATGCAAAAATAAATAGGGTGTTCCGTTTAAAATAACAAAGTGGATGGCGACTTCCGGTATAACTGGAAGTGCTAGACATCTGAAAATATTTTAGCTGAACAGAACGCAATCACTTGTATCTAATTCTAAATGTTCAAGTTTCTATTTTGGCCAGAACCCCATAAACTTCTAATGAAAGGTCTCGCTGGGACATCCTGTATATTACTATACAAATTTTTCTTTAACTCATTGTTTCTCCATAATTAACTTTTTGGACTTGAACCATTTCTGTTCTGAGCAACCTACAAAATAGAAAGTCTTTGGAGGAATAAGAATAACACATGTTTATATGATTGATAATTTCGAAATAAAGTATGTCATATCGATAATTTATCGGTAAATATGATATTTATTGACTTATCGATATCGATAAATTATCTATACATATATCGATACATCAATACTATTTATAATAATCAAGTGGGTAGTTGGTTTTTTCGTTGCTACATTCTAGGTGCTCTTACACGAGCAATTAAATTGCCGGCGACTTCAGTCGATTTTTACGTTATAGCAACATAAGGCAACATAAGGCAACACATTGTACAAAATTGTGGAGCAACTCTTTGTCAATTAATTGTTTAATATTGCCCAGCGATATGGATCATAATACTGAAACTTATCTAATTTCTCAAGTTATATCTTCGTTCCGTCTATTTTTTTAAATTGTTTCCCGGGTGTTTATCCGGGTACCCGTTATTACCAAAGGAGTAATAATTATAATTATAATATATTTCGTGCAAAATGTCACATTCAAATCAAAGATAAATGTAGGTTATAAAACGCGAACTCAGGCACGTGAGGACTAACAAAAGTTAGCTCACGAAGACGAAAGGGAGGCGGTAAATTCCTCTGATCATTTATCTCAGCAGTTTTAAATGTAACACGCAAATGAGTGAGGTGAGGTCATCTGCTAAATAGGGTAAAAGGAAAACAGCTATGATCAATACAGCTGACGTGACCCTGTCATAACTTTTTCACGTCAGATTTTGCCTTCCATCAAAATACATGCACGTCACTTAACGAGAAAAAAGGCATGGCCTTCAAGAGTCTAAAAAGATCGTAAATTGATTATACACTTTTTACCAATCATGCTACCGCAGTCCACGTTAGGAACATAATAGGCGTTTTCGTTTCATAAATGACCTGAACTCGAAATGATCTGAACTAATCTGATCGCAATAGATACTACGCTGACACGAAGAGAACGGTTCGGTTTGATGCCTAATTAGCAAAATGTTAAGTTAACTTTACTTTCTGCAAAGCTATTTGTCATCATCGTTATTCTTGTCAGGTGACGGAAACTAATCATTAGTATAGCTGATTTCCAGGTATATGTGTAAGAAAAATGTCCGTAGACAGATAATTTGAGTGTTATTAAACACCTAACCTCAAAGATGTAACTAATCACGAACTGATCCTACAATTTCTAGGCGCTTGAGGGGCAAGGGGAAGGTACACTAGCGTAGTTGAGAATCAGTTCACTTGAAACGAAAAGAACGCTTACTTTGTCAAGTGGATCAGCTCTGTTCTACTCGGTGCTACTCCGCTCGTTGAAACGAAAGCGGCTATTGGCAACACACAATACAGCTGACGTGACCCTGTTATAATTTTTTCATGTCAAATTTTGACTTCCATCAAAATACATGCACGTAACTTAACAAAAAAAAGCATTGCCCTCAAAAGTCTAAAAAGATCCTAAATGGAATATATACTTGTTTTCAATATGCGGTATCCATGAATAACTAGGCAAGTCAAAAAGTGCACTTTTGACTTACCCAGTTTTTCATGAATTGTCTTCACGTGAAAAGAAACTGCAAACTACATAAATATTAGCGCTCTCTATTTCACGTATATGTCAGTACACGTGTAATACACGAATCATGATCTTAGTCCGTATAATTTTAAATATACGCGTAACCGTGTATTTCAATTTCACGAATACACGTGCAGTTACATTACACGTGTATTTAATACAAAAACACATCCGTTGCTAGGTAACCTGGATTTGAACGTACAGAACGGATCCGTGTATTAAAATACACGTGTAATTATATCCGTGTACACGTAGAATAAGAGTTAATTACACGTGAATTAATAACACATATTTAACAATTTATTATGTATAAGGGACTTGTACAGAATTTATTATGTCAATTTGACATTTATTTCGTAAAAAAATTATTATATTTACATTCGTTTTATGTCTTATTTACTTTCCGTGTAATATAATTAAAATAATAAAATTATAATTATATAGATATTTTTAAGCAGAGACTAAAACTAGGCTGTTTCTGTTTTTGTAGTCCGTTCTTGTTTTCCTTTTCTCTGGTAGACAGCGGAGAGCAGAGGGACGCCCGTCTTTCCCCACTGTCAAATTGTGTCACCGTGGAAACGGGAAGGCAATTGCATGAAGCTTGCGTATCTTTATATAGGTCTTATTTTCTAAGTTCCGTTGTGCGTCATCAACACAACAATCAGTCATGCTATCAGCTCCGAATGCAACCATATTCTTACGTGAAAATATACCGTCCGTTTGAAAAGTTTGTTAGCAATAAATTGCAATGTTGACAAACGTCACTGCTGCCATTTGATTTTTTTTACATTTGGTCCGTGAGTGTTGGTTTGTGTTCAAAACGTTGTATTAGTATATTCCAGAGGCAATATTTAATAGTTCTTTTCAGAGCTCATTATTGCGTGAATTAATATAACATGCCGCCAGGATTAAATTTGCAATCACAGCAAATGGTTGCTTCTTTAATTACGTACTTTGAAAGAGAACATGACTTTGGAGGGCCCTTAATTCCGTTAACAGCTGTAAGGGAGGTAATGTGCATAATTTAAAAATTTTGTATCACAAAATCTTTTAACCGGACACTAAATCTCGCACTATACACTTAACGTTTCACCGTCGTTCGACAACTTCGTCAGAAGTGAAAAATACAACACGAAGCTGTCGAACGACAGTGAAACGTTAAGTGTATAGTGCGAGATTTAGTGTCCGGTTAAAAGATTTTGTGATACAAATTTCATCGGACAAGAACCAACTTTAAATTAAAAATTTTGCTTTGTATAATTTCCTATTATTATTATTATTCCTATTATTATTATTATTAATTTCTTATTATTCGTTACAATTGGCAACGGTGTCTAAATTTTACGTCATCGTTGTTGATGACGCACAACGGAACTTAGAAAATAAGACCTATATTTCTTCAATCAACGATTATTCAAATAACGATTATTCGCGACGTATCGCGAATTCAATTGGGGACACAGTGTAGACGGCGGAGAGCTATCGACGGATTTACTAAGTTATTTCTAGTGAGCGGAATTTGATATTTTGTTCGGTTTATTTCGAAGAAGGCAACGAGTGCGTGCACATTAACCCGTCGCTGTAACTTTATACATACGTTGCCGCTTCGTTTGTATTTAATCGAACAAAATATCAAATTCCGCTCACTAGTTATTTCATCAAGCTTGAAAATTAGTAGGAAGGTGCTCACAAGGATACTGAACACAGAACTGTGCGTCTGGTATGTACCTACTGTGAAATGGATGCAAAGAGGAATAATTTACCCCGAAAGGGACGAACTCAATAAACGCGCTCTCTCGCATTACGCGTTACGTAAGGCTGTCCTGCCAGCTCTCACACGGAAAACTTTAATATTTGCGAAACGTCAGTAAGTAAAGTTATATATACACCGTGAATAAAAAGTAAGGAACATCAAAGGTAGATCCGTTAGTATAAGTTTTACAGAAAAAAGTTTTGAATTAAAGTTAAATTCCTAAAGTTAAATTGTTAAATTGGCGTTCTTATTAGGTTTGGTCTAGCAAACAAATCTGATAATTTGTGTACTTTTCCTATACGCATGCGTAACCCGTAATTGCTGTCGAATTGTTTCGAACATTTCTTTGCTAGAACGTTTTCCTGATGGTGTAGATACAATACGACATTTCGCGCCAAGTCAGTTAAATCCGTATCTATAAATTGTTGTTCTTGTTCATTAAGCCAAGTAATAACCTCGTTTGATGAATTGCTTACGAAATAGGTATGTAATAAATATTTTCCGCTGTTTTGCTGCTCTATCTAAGTAATATACTGGGTGATCTATGACGTCGGAGAAAAACTTCACCGGTTGATACTATGAGTAATTCAAACAAAAAACTTCTAATAAACATGTGTCCGATAATGCTTTTTAACGGAAGTGTAACCCTTCATAGTTTATTACATGTTGAATGTTTACAACTTCAAGACGATGTTAGAATACTAATTTTTGTTTTCATAGGTAACAAATGAAATACGAAATAAGCCTACTGCTATTGCTTTGATTGATTGACGTTATATGTTATAAACTTTGAAGGGTTGCACTTCCATTAAAAAGCATTATCGGACACATGTTCGTTAGAAGTTTTTTGTTTGAATTACCCATAGAAATCAACCGGTGAAGTATTTCCCCGACGTCATAGATCACCCTGTATTTACTTCAACATAATTTTATTTTTTTGTCGCTGGTTCTCCTCAAATAACTCATCACTTTCACTGGTAGTAAATAAAATACTGTGTACTAGATGCATCAGATATATCCATCATATCAGATTCAACACAAATAGTAAGTCCAGGAATTGATTAATAAAGGCTGTCGCTAAATTCCGTGGACATGGCTTAACCACAGATTCCTGGGCTCAATATAAGATGATTTAGCTCAACTTAAGGTAAGTCACATTTTCAGATAGTTTGAGTAATTTACATTGGGTCACTAGTGTGAGAAACAGAGTTGTCGTCGAACAGATATTGCAATAACTCTCTAATTTTTAGAATGAAGCACTCATTAGGAAACTTTTTTATTGTTTGTAATTTTTGATATTTCTTACGATTTAGTCACAAAATAAAAAAATCTAAGAGGTTCCAGCGTTTCTTATTGAAAACAGGTACACTACAATAGGCTGTATAGAAAAACAAGTACCTGCTATATGCATAAAAAAAAAATTTCAGATAGAGGCATTCATTAGTGAACTTTTTTTCATCGTTGCAACTTTTGAACGTGTTACAATTTTGGTCACAAATTAGAAAAAGCAGCCATTTGTATTTTTCTATTTTTGTCAAAACCATAACAAGTGTCAAAATTTGCAAAGACTCAAAAACGTTCACTAATGAATGACTTTCTAAAAATAAAATAGTTATCCATATAAAAGGTATTTGTTCTTCGCGTTAGGCTACTTTTTTCATTAAGAGCCGCTGCAGCCACTTAGATTTTTCTATTTTGTGACTAAACCGTAAGAAGTATCAAAAATTACAGACACAAAAAAGTTTCCTAATGAACGATTCTTTCTGAAAACTTAATAACTAAAATTATCTTGTGTAGTGGTAACCCTGTTTTTCACACTAGCTGTCTACTCTAAATTGCTAAAATCATCTGAAAATGTGACTTACATTCTAGTTTATACTCATACCAAATATCATACAAATTGGTTCAAGCGTTCTTTTATTATAAGAATAATTAACTTTTTTTTCAACAACTTTGAAGCAGAATACTGACTTAACGAAGCAATTTTGGATATAGATAAATTGGGTTAAATCTTCTTATTTTGAACCCGAGTCTGTGGTTAAGCCATGTCCACGGAATTTAGCGACACGCTGTATAAATATTTTTATCTACGACCACTACTGTAAATGACGAATTACATACAACACATAAACTAAGTAAGCCGGTGTTTACAAACGTCGTGCGTAAAGTAAGAAAAACGCACAACGCACCTACTTTACGCACATTTGCAGTTAGATCTACGTAGCCAGATGACATTAGATTGACAGTCGTCGAAATTGCAAGTGTCATTGCTGATTATTTTGAACTTGAATCATAAGGTAATTTTTGTGGTCGTAGATAAAGTATAGTACAAAACTCGAGTTGTAAAGCAATTACGCACTTGTGGAATTACTTGCAATCGCCGCTGCGCGGCTCATGCGCAACTTTTCCACCGTGCGTAATTTGCTATTTACAACTCTCGATATGTAATATACTATTACCGCGCGGCCGTGCACGATGATGATTCGATGTGCGCATGTCACAATTAAAAATTCGCAAAGAATACGTGAATTGTTTGGACTGTCAGCAAACTTCAATCCACAACTGCTAGAACATCAAACTGGTAACGAGAAACTTAAAATTTTCACTGCTAGAACGCTAAAGTGTTACTGCGCATGTTCACTACAATTTCTAACAGTTATGTACTGCTGCTAGAACAAACCTATTTTTTTCTGTGACGTCACAATCTCAGCATGTCGTCAACGATAATTTTTTTTTAATTGCGATCTGTATTTTTCCTTGACGGGACTGATAGAGTATTTTTTTCTCTTTACGGTCGTATAAAAATATCGTAGGGTTGTATAACAAAAATAATTATACCACGTATAGAAGACATCAAAATATTGCGGTTTAACCTAATTTATCTATATCCAAAAGTTTTCCGTTTCTGAGATATAACCTCCTAAAGGAACAACTTGAAAAGTATATTTTCTTAAATATCTGTGACTCAAGATACAGGGTTGAAATTTGATATGCAAGACAACTGAAATACAAGGATGGCAAAATTGAACATTCTTGACCAGTGGCATAGATACAGGGTAGTAAGTTATCATTATAGTAATTAACTTTTTTATTGTCACTTTTTCGAGAAATCTGAAAGAAAAACTGAAAAGTTCGAATAAAATTATACAGGAAGTTCCATCTTCGCCAGATAAACCGTTTTCGAGATATTTAGGACTATCTTGAACAAAAATACCTATACAGGGTATCTCAAAACCTATGTCTTTAATTGAAACTGTAAGTTCCTCATTATAAAAGAGATTGATTCCCCAAATATGAACGGTATTGCTCAAAAATGAAAAACTGACCTACCACAAGCGCGTGCACTTCCTTTGTTTTGAAACCTCTGCAAGTCCGCTTTCAATAAAAAGCAATAAACTGCAATAATTTTTTATTTACGTTTGAAAGAACTAGGTCAAGGTCTCAGACGCAGCGCTCGTCATTGGCATTTGTTTTATATCCGTGTTTCACCGACAATTACTGGAATAACGAAATGCGTTCTTCGAAATAAAATGCATTTATGCGAAATAAAAAAAATGTACAGTACAGCACAAAATGCATATCGAACGTGTTGTCATACCTGTGCATTCATTATAACTTTAGAATTTTATTAAAGTTCACTTCTTGTCCCTGGCGCTGATATTTTTAATTACAATAAATATTCAAAATGTTGTCCTGCGGTATTAACACATAATTCGCCATAACAGAGCACTATGTCTACTATGTCTATCAATTCCTCGTTGGAATACACATGAGCCATATTTATTACTTATTTACACTTAAATTAAGTTATGTACACAGATATTTAACTAACACAAAACAAGCTACACACTACGTAAATTTGATAAATTATTTCATTCTAACACAGTGAGTGACCAGCATCGTCTTGCACTCGCGGACTGTGAGCTCTTAACATTTGTGATGTTCTACACGGTCTTTAGTGAGTTAATTAGAATCTAAAGAAGTTGCC
Organism: Dorcus parallelipipedus; assembly: GCA_958336345.1. NCBI lineage: Eukaryota > Metazoa > Arthropoda > Insecta > Coleoptera > Lucanidae > Dorcus > Dorcus parallelipipedus. The sequence goes on from OY284479.1 coordinate 19,273,668, forward strand.
AGGTTAGAACAATTATTTAAAGTAATTTTAAGTAATTAAAAGTAAAGTGCAATCTTCCGAAATTTAACTTTTTACTGTAAATCTAAATCCGTCAAACGTAAATTGCTCGCAAAGTTATCCCGTCCCGGTCGATTCGCTTGTTCGAGCAGTCTGTAAAAACTTGTTTGAAACATCGTACCGCTTCGCGCTAAATCTCCATATCAACGTCAATTTAAAACTCGGGCATGAACTGTGGCAAATGCAATCAAGCATTGCCGAAGGACGGAGTCCACGTATACTGCCGAGGATGCGATAACGGACTACATTACAGATGCGCGCTGAAGGCTTCCACCTGGAGAGGGATGGACGAGGGCAAAAAAGAATCCTGGCGATGCAATTCTTGTAGGCATACAAAAACTGTCAGATTCATAAGCAGGGAATACACGATCCCACATGTCTTAACACATGTACGCGCATACATGTTCGCCGAACATCAACGTGCGTGTGTTGGCCCGAAAAACGCTTCGAACATGTACGCACATACAAAAAGTCCGTCGAACTTGTTTTCTGGATTTCCTGAAAACAAGTACGTGCGTTGATGTTTGCGCGTACATGTTCGATCGTGTGGTTGCCAAACGCACATGTTCGCCACGGACTTATTCAATGCAGTGCGTCGACGTCGTGCATACTCTTTTCCACAGCACCTCGAACCAGCCAATTTATGATTTTTAATAAATAAATTTCCGGAAATGTGTGGTGGCAGATCCTGCAATTGGAACTATTAAACTGGGGACTTATCACAGCTTTGTTTATTATTATTTTTTTTGTTTTACTATAATAGCGCACGCCGGTGCCACCAAAGATAACTCTTCCGACATCGTCTTGGTTGATAACTGGACTATGATGTCTTAAGACAAGTTCGATCGTGTGTAGTATGGTACTATGTGACGTTGATGTTCGGCGAACATGTACGCGCGTACATGTGTTAAGACATGTTGGATCGTGTATTCCCTAGTATAGACTCGGATACTGAAGAGGAAGTTACATCACTCCTAGACGCTATAAAAGAACTTAAACAAATCGTCCTAAAAGTTGAAAGCGGGCAAGAGGATCTAAAGAACCAAATTAAATTGTACGAAAACCAAATCAATATTCTTAAAAAGCAAAACGAGGAAAAAGACAAAAAGATATAATCCCTCCAAAAAAGAGTCACGGATCTTGAATTACACAACTTCCGAAACAATATAGAAATCATTGGTGTGGAAGAAAAGAAGAACGAGAACCTTGAAGAAATCGTCTTTCAAGTTCTGAAGGAAATTAATACAGAAATTCAAATCGACGATATTACTGAGGTCAACAGAACTCCTGCAACGCCTTACAACGCCAAAAAAGCGAGACCAATAATTGTAGAACTCAGTTAAAAAAAAATCCAGAAAAGCATAATCAGCAACAAGAAAAACAAAATTATCACGAACCACAACATTTTTAACAACAACAACGCAAGCCAAATATTCATCTACGAACAGTTACCTTACTTCTTAAAAAATCTCCTCTGGCAATCCCGCCTTAAGGCAAAAACTTACGGGTGGAAATTCACATGGGTCAAAGAGGGTAGGATTTTGGCCAGAAAGGAGGAAAACTCAAAAGTTATACAAATTTTAACTGAAGAGGACTTGGACCAAATTGCATAATCCCTTAATCAACATGATACACGATAGCATAAACTGGTCCCCGGAAGCTGGCACAATTGTACACCAAAACATGAACTCATTTAATCACACATCCAAAGAAAATCACAATTTCAGTTTGAACATTCTCTATTTAAACATTAGATCTCTATCTCTACACTTCGATGAATTTCTGGCATACGTAAAAGAACACCTCAATTTATTTCAAATTATTATTCTGAGTGAGATAAATATTATGCATGAAGAGATGCACGCCTGCAAAAACCTCTTTTATATTGACGGTTTTGAGTCACATTTTAAATGCAGAAGGGACATAAGAGACGGAGGTTTAATAATCTACTCAAAACACTCACTAAAAATAAACGTCATCTGCGACAATTTTCAAAATTCGGAAGGTTTATTATTTAACATACAAGTGAACAAAGATCAGTTACTGCATATCCTCGCCATATATAGGCCACCTAACGTTAACTATAACCCATTCCTTACTGAATTAGGAGAAATCCTAACGAAAAACAACCATAATAAATTTGTAATTCTGGGTGATATAAACATAGACTTACTACATCATGCAAATTCACTACAGTACGAAGATTTCCTGGCCACTTTTGGATTTCTGAAAAAAATTGATAAGGTCACGAGAGCTCAGTTCAGAAATAACGAGTTATGCACCTCTTGTATTGATCACATTTATGTAAGGGGATTCATTGATCGCTCATTTGGATCCATCATCGAATCAACTATTTCCGACCATTATATAATAATAGCCACATTAGACATAATCCCTGCAACACCTGTTCATGAATTGGAACCATTTAGACTCAAAAAGATCGACATCAAGATTCTAGAACGGCAACTGCTGGAACAGCTGAGCCCATCGAACTATGAAAATATAAACACTTCTGAAGAGATGTACAAATACTTATGTGATGCCTATCAAAATGCGATAAATGACTCTACAACAATAAAAAACTGTAGACCGAACAAACTTAGAATTGCTGAAAGGAAGCCATGGCTCTCACCTGTTATCCAAAAAGAAATTCAATTCCGTGATCGTTTATTTAAACTATGGAAAAGTAGTACTGAAATGAATAAAAATTTCTACAGAACATTATACAATAAACAGCGAAACAAAATTGTTCTATTAATTACAAAAGCCAAAAAAAGCCACTACCACATGCTTTTCAAAAACTGTCAAGGAGAAATGAAAAAAACTTGGGTTGAAATTAACACTATCTTGGGTAAAAAATCTTTAACCAACCAAGATAACTCTATACTACACCATTTTAAAGTCCCTGCTCTAGAAATAGCATCTAATTTTGCATCGTCCTTCGAAAATCAAATAGACAGCATCATTCACGACTGCAACAAGAAATTGTTCTTTAACAATCAGAATAGGACACTACTTCAATCCATGTTCGTACCTCATCCCTCTCTGGCAGAAACTGAACACATTATCAAATCAATGGATCATCGTAAATCACCGGGTATGGATTTCATCCTGATGCGTCATCTAAGCAATTACGCCAACATTTTCACAGGCCCAATACAAACACTAATTAGACTCTCACTCCAAGACAGACATACTCCAACAAAACTTAAACAATCTATTATACGACCCATATATAAGAAAGGATGTCATAGCAGCTATGGGAATTATCGTCCAATCTCAATTTTGTCAGCTATCGATAAAATCATTGAACGATACATGTGTGAAAAACTTATGGGCTACCTAGATAAATTTAACATTATCAACCAACAACAATATGGCTTTCAAAAACATAAAAGTACTACTCGACTTTTAGAAGACTTTGCTAATCTAATCAACCAAAAGCTAAACAATAACTACCACGTGCTCGTGCTTTTCATAGATTTCAGTAAAGCCTTCGATTGCATAAATCATGCCATCCTCATCGAATGCCTGGAAAGATCAGGTATTAGAGGAACGGTTTTGGAATGGTTCATAGATTACTTGTCAAATAGAAAATCCTGCATTAAAATAGCCAACACATTCAGTGATACATTTAATATTGCACGTGGAGTACCTCAGGGAAGCATTCTAGGTCCCATTTTGTACTTAATTTACGTGAATAATGTAGTGGACTGCTTTACCGATTGCTACTGCTTCCTCTATGCCGACGATACAGTGATCATAGCCTCTCATAAGGACCTGAATGTGGCCAAGAGCTACCTTCAAAGAGAATTTGTTGAATTCCAAAAATGGGCGCATGATAAGCAGTTAATAATCAACCATCAAAAAACCAAATTGATGTATATTGCTTCCCCTCATCTAAAAAGGAACATAAACTTCAATATTACATATCACACTGAAATCTGTCTACATAAAGATCTACTTGACTGTAAATGCAAACTTTCTATTGATGTCGTGAGCACATACAAATACTTGGGTATTACTATTGATAACCGATTTCTTTGGCAAGACCACTGCTACCTACCTGCGAAGATAGGCAGTAGTTTTACATCGGGTTGAACTTCTCCGATGTTGCCAGCCAGCTTCAAACCGCGAATCAACGCTCAGAACTATCAAAAAAAAATTATAACGCTCCAACCTTTATTCCGTCGGTGTCCGATTAGTTTGTCGGCGTCTGTGAAGAAATGCCGCCGCGGCCCCTTTGAAGTGTGCCGACTGCCGCGTAGAGAGGCGAGGGAGGGAACTTCCGATGTCGCAATTCGCAGTGCACCTGCACAATCCGGAAAAACGTAATCCAACAAAACTAACTCTTGCTAAAAGTCCGCAATAAAAGCCTATAAGCGAAAAGAAAACGATCGTAAGGGCCAGATCGAGAAACGCAATTCGTATTGACTTACCCGGATTATTAACCGGACTGCCATAAGTCGCAGTATAGATGCGGCTTTCCCGTTGTCGACTGGGCCAAACAAATTCGGCAAAAGCCGTTCACATGCACTTTCACCCTCTTTGGTGAAACGGGCACAACCAAGCGATAACAAAAAAAACAAACGTGCAGCCCAGGAAACGGATGAAACTTTAATGAGACGGTGGCGTACTTCTCGATCGGTGGAAAAGAACAGAAAGCTACGAGAGAGAGAGACACGTTCAATTTTACCATTGGCGGAATTTTCCTAGCAACTGGGAGAACCAATCAGCTCAATGTGTACAACGACGTGGTTTCCAAGAAACCATCCGGCACGTCGAATTTCGCCTATACAGGGCGTGTTCGGAACAGTAATGAAAACTGAGCAGTGACAATGCATATACAGGGTGTATTCGAAACAGTAATGAAAAATGAACTGTAACACCACATAGTTCAACTACGTGGAAGACTGAGAGCAGTTGCTTCACGGCTTTATCATCTGAAATTTTACGTTCCGCAACAAACACTTATGCTGATCTATTCCTCAATGGTCGAGTCATTGATCAGATATGGACTTACTATATGGGGTTGGGCATCCGATTACCTAATAAACGGCCTCCAGTCACTGCAAAACCACATCATCAGACAGCTGTTTCCGTACAAAGAAAACGTGAGTAACCTGTACAAACGAGGTAACATCCTACAAGTTAAAAAATTGCTATATTACATTATAATAACGTCGAACTACTTCTCTACAAGATACAAAGTTCCAAGTGATCATAGATACTCCACAAAAGGGCGAAGTGCGCGCTTATTGACTGTCCCGTTAACATTCAACAAATACGGCGATCGAACTCTTGCAGTGACTATTCCACGAACATTTAATATGCTACCTTCAAAATTGCATAATCTAAAATCATTCACCGAGGTGAAAAGCAAACTAAAATCTTGGCTTCTTAGCATATAAGTATATTCAACTTACGTTCTGTTTTTTGTTTAAACTACTTGTCAAGTGTTTACTTTTGTTTACTTTTATTTTGTTTCATTTTTTAATGGTTAAATCTTTGGTTATAACCATTTGTAAACAAACAGCAGTTTTTCTATTTTCTTTCAGTATTGCCAATTTAATACTTGTTAACTGTCACTCACTAATTGTTGCCACTGTAAAGTCCCTGGACTTAGTGGCAAAGCTATTACTCATCTCTTACATGTTATTTCTTTTTTTTTACATTATTTTTTAATACTAGGAAATTTTTATTTAATTTCACTCGGCAGTGTCGCACTGCCCTTACACTTCTCCTGCTTTCAACTAGCGCTAAGAATGTATTCTAATTTATAACTTTTATGATTTAATGTTACTTAAATTTTAGGAACTGGTTTTGTAAGTAGGATGAAGTCAGAGTGTAAGTTAGAGTTTATTTTGTATTAGGTATGTCTTACGAAATAAATAAATAAAGTTAAAAAAAAAACCCATCCCTAATGTAAGCATCTCTGAAGTTATGACAGCATGATAATAAAAAGAAACAATAAAAGAACGAAAGAACGAATTTTATTTTATGATAACCAATAAATCGCCAAGACGAATGTAGATAAACGTTTCTGAAAATTCAGAATTATTTTAAACCAGAATCAAATTTTCATCACGAAAACTAATTAAGCCACTCGTTTCTTGGATTTAATTAATATTTATCAACATTTTTAGTAGAAATTTATTTTCGTCTTATTTACTGAACATAAACACATATCGATGTACTGTCATGAAAATGAAACAAATAAAATTGAAATGCATTATTGTGCTACGAATTCAGATTGCTTTTAAATTGTAGTTTAAATAAATAAGGATAAATAAATAGTAATAAGTAATTGCAATAAGGAACGCCGCGTAAAGACGTTTTTATTTAGAATCCTGACGAAAATTTTTTGCGACGGACAAACATGACCTAACCCAACAAATACGTCTCGGTATTTATTCGTTTATGGTCACAAAAAACACTAATTCTGTGCAGCTGAGACATTTAAATCGATTTAAATCGTCAACCAGCGTTACTCAAACAATTTCTTTGAAAATGAAAACTGATTTTTCCCGGAGTTAGTATTTACTTTATCCCTATTGTTGTATAACAAATTTTGCTTCTTTTTTTGACTACTATCTGTGGTTTCAATTAAAGACAGAGGTTTAGAGACACGAAGTATACTTTTTCAAATACTCTATACTCAAAGTATTTGAGATACTAGAAAGTAGTGTTGTGAGTCGGTAATTTTACCACGTTACCTTGCGGTAAATAACAAGTAACTTTAAGGCTTACTTTATATTATTTAAAGGAAAAACGCAAGTACTAGATAAAATAAATAAGCACTTGATACATTTAAATGGTTTTCGTTTAGATGTTTGATTATTTTTGACTATTTTACCAGTTGTTGTCAGAAATTAAAAAAGAAAAAATGCCAAGGAGTGAAAGTATAATTTGAAATTAAAAAAAAAAAGGTATACTTCATATGTTCGAAGAAGAAAATTATAAAAGTGACATAATATGTGAGTACTGCAACTCGGATGATAAAGTATTTTTAACAAAAGAAAAAATGAGGTGTATTTGAAATCAAATTAATCAGAAAATTCTAATTGAGTATAAAAATATAATTTTTACTTAAAAAATGCAGTTGGTAATATTATGGTAACATTACCGATAACATTAAAAATAAATTACCGATAATATAACAACCCTGCTATAAAGTAAAATCAGTATAAAAAAACATAAAAAGTTATCTTGGGCGATTGCAAAAATTATTATTCAATTGTTATTACGTTTATTATTTGACAGGTAAAGTTGTTATTATAAAGTTGTTGACTAAAAATTTTATTATTTTTACCTTGTTTTTTTAAAATCACGATGGCCCATCGATATTCTATACAACATGGTGATAACTTCGAACATCTTTTGTAGTGGACAATGCTGATTAACGCCCGACTTTACAATCGTCGGATAAGCATTATTATTGGTAACCTGTGAGCAACTAAAAATCATATTAGAGTCGGCGGTGCAAAGAAAATGTATGTCTGTGATTAACTGAATTAAATAATCTAATACATTCATGAACTGTCAGATCAGCCTAACGCCGCGTTAGTAACAGACATACTTTCTCTTTGCACCGCCGACTCTAGTTAGTAACAGACATACTTTCTCTTTGCACCGCCGAATCTAATCTGATTTTTAGTTGCTCACAGGTTATAACGTGACGTAGATATGGAGGAACATGAAGGATATTTGGCGAACAGTTATTCCGTTCTTATTCCACGATTGTAAAACTGAGCCTAAGTAGTAGATTACTAAAGCTTAAAACCAGTGATGTGAGAGATTTAGATCCAGAGATGGCTTATATTGCAGAATATACGTTTCGCAAAACATGTTACACCTACTTTTTTGTGCGTATCTCTTTCTATACAATGCCACAGCACATTTATGAATATGAGGTTCTCTCTCTAAGGGAGGATAGGAATGTATGCAGGCGCTGTTCGTGTTTAAACTTATGTCGTGTTGTAGACGTCTACAGTATTAATCTCTATAATAAATGACAAATGATTATTAATCATCGGTCAATTTTTGATATTAAAGTTGTTACAGTTTCATTTTCCGCCTGTTGTTTTGACACATCCTGTATAGTGTGCATTCCGATGTTGTGTCTATTTATAGCCACGCGACCTTTAAGAAATTACGCCTATTGTTCTCCGATGTGTCGGCCCTGGAGGGAAAGCGTTCGTTTTGATATTTTTAAATCGTTCAAGGGAATTTTGTTCCCTAAAGTCTCTTATTTTATCGCTTAACATTTCCGATATATGTCCGAGTTTGGAATCATTTCATCACGGCAGAATTTTTCGCAATTTCAAACGTGCTTTGTTTATTTCGAGAACGGCGATGTGGAGCCTGCTTATTTTTTTTTGTCGCAATTTTTAGTTTCACATGCTCAGTGCTGCGTTCGTTGTCGTGATTGGTTTCGGCTGATGTCACATTCATATTTTATTGGTGCATTTTGGATAGTTCATCGTACATCTCTTTTCATGCTGTTTTCGGCCCCCTCGATTTTGCGAAGCGTTGGAGGTAGGGATGCTCAAAACAGTTAAATGAATCGATTTGTGGATTGAATCGATTGTGTGGAATCGGTTCAGATGAATCGATTCAATTTAAACACGTAGAATCGATTCGATTCAATACATATATTACCAATTTCTATTCCTGAAATTAAAACTTATGTCGCAGCATCATATTTTATGATTCCACTGCAGTGTTTACAACGAACACATTTGCTGTTATCACGTTATCAGTAATAAAATGCTTCCACTCTTCACTTGTTTTAGGAGACATTGTTCTACACTCACACTCAAATACAAAATACGTATATACCAGAGTTGTGCGAGTACTTACTGTTACAAATACAAGTCAATTACAAGCACAAGCACTTTTGGACTCGTACTTGTGCTTAAGCACAATTAATTACAATTGTGCTTAGTACTTGTACTTGTATTTATACTTGTGCTTATTACCGCAAGTACACTTCACAGCTGTATACTTATGGTTATACGAACAGTCGTACAAGTATTAAAATGTTAATGTTAACATTTACAAAATAACGCACGATAAATAAAAATGAGATTGTCCAAAGTGAGGTACTTGCAATTAGTTTTAGAATATAATGAGATTGTTTTTCCATAGTTAGGTACTTGCAATTAGTTTTAGAATCAACAAATGCACATAATATATCTATCGCTGAGTTATTTTTATTTTCCGCATATTCCTTGATGATGCGATACGTATATGTACATATCTAGAGAGACACGGCCTATCTGCGCGACAAAATATTGATGCTTCATAGTCTGGCCGGCAGCGAGTCGTTCCCCCACTAATAAGTATTTATAAGCACGAGTCCAAATACAAATACTTTTGGATTTGTGCTTGTATTTAAGTACAATTAAGCACTATTGTACTCGTACTTGTGCTTGTTGTATTTATAAGTAGTACTTGGCACAGCTCTGGTATATACCTACTGTTAAAGTATGCAACGCAAATTTTTGCTCGTTAATGGTCAAGAAAATTTCTGTAATATGAAATGTTCGGATTTATGCCGCGGACTTACCCACCTTTTTTCATTACTCACAATTTTATCATTTTGAGTTATTGGCTGCTAGTAACATATAGATGGCGCGGTGATAAAAAATTGGTTGTATTTTTGTTTGTGGGTTTCCCGCGCTATTTCACCAGGTGGGTGGAAATAGATTTTTACGGCTGTTTGCCGACTTTGTGGGTTCGCTTGCACGAAAGAGCCGCTCATTTGCGACTCGTGTTCTACCCTTTAGTCCTGATCTGACCTAGGTAAGCTTTCTTTCGGCGTTTCGCATTATCCCGTTGTTTATGTTCGTTTCGATTTGATCTAGGCTGCACGTACCGACACACCTCACACCTGCACGTACAGACGCACCGACCGTACAGTTTCACGTGCTCATCCAAGTCTCACATATCCAGTTTCAAGCTCAAGTTTCGGCCGTCGGATTTTGGAGACGCCGAGGAGCTCGGAGGATTGCCGCCCCGATTAAGGTGGAGCCTCACTGACACGACGCACGGACACCGCCGTACATAAAGGTCGGATTCACAGTTGTTTAGAATAATTTTCATTATTTTAATTTTGTCGCCGTTGCGCACGTTTATTGCGTAAATTTCGCTTCAGAAAATTTCTTGTAGAAGAAAGCGCAATTATGTAATTTCGTTCTTTGCCTGCGCTAGTTTTTAATTTAGGACTTCAATGTAGAGTACTTCGGATCCGGATAGTTAGACGTTTTGTTTCTTTGATTCCTCATACTTGTAATATCAATTTCAGTTCTTTTACTCAATAAAACCTTTGTATATGTGTTTTGGACGTATCAGGTTTTTCTTAATTTTTCCTGCGTTCCCCATAAAAAAATTAAGTGGCGCCCTTTTTATTATGGCCATGGCGTCTTGGAGTTTGAACCCGCCCCGTCCCACTGAAGCTGCTGGCGACACCGGATTTTAACCGCTCGATTTTAACTGCCTATCCGCACAGGTAGGTAGCAACGTTTGAAAATTACGTAATTAGCTCTCTTTTCTAAAATTTGAATAAAATAGGTTACAAACTTTGTGTAATCTGCGGTTCAAGAACAAGAGCTACAGATTCGACAGTCAGCTTTCATGGGTAAGCTAAATTTAAATTTCCTATAACCTAAAATAAAAACGTGAGTATGTAATGTGAGTGACAGTGAGAAAACAATAAATAAAATAGAATGAATAATACGTGGAATAACAAATGGAATACTTATGTTATTTATGTTTCTGATGCCCGGTTGCACCAACTTTTTAAGCAGAGCTTACATTTAAGTGATGTTTCGACTATGAGCCGATATTTCACTTGTGGATTAACTTTAAGCTTCGCTTTATTCCCTTAGAAACAATTGTCTTAACTAGTCTTTCCATGGGAATAAAACGAAGCTTAAAGTTAAACCACGTGTGAAATATCGGCCCTATGACATTATTAATAGATTTAACACATTCTAATTGATACTTAAACTTCTTTCTGAAATTTAAATGTCAATCATAATGTATTTGACAGTATACTGACCATACGTAAAGCATAACTTAAATTTAAGCTCTGCTTAAAAAGTTGGTGCAACCGGGCATTAGGTTTCCAACTAATGAAAACCGTCGTCGCATTTAGCTCAATACATATACTCAATAACATGAGTCGTTATACATAATATACACGTGCAAATAATAATTATATTTAATAATTAATAATAATAATAATAATTAATAATTATGATTTACAAAGTAAGTACCTATTGTAAATATTCACATACATGTTTTGAATTCAAAATCCGCGGTCAAGTATTTACCAATCAAATTTACTGTCATCTCATAGATATGTAGGTATTGTGTCAACTATAGAATGAAATGTTCAACAAAGAGATGGATGTGTCTTAACTGGTACATGTTTTGTTCGATCTTCCGCGGCAACTCTTGATCTAAACCTCCCATATCTCTGTTTACAAAAAATTAACTGTTTAGTGTAATAAATAAAAGATTTATTATTTCGCTTATGAGACGACTTTCACTAAGGCGTTTTAAGGTTTACCGACTTCTTCTGAGGTGTACTATCGCCCCCTAAAAGGATACAGAGAAAACCGTAAACACCCTGTAAACGGCAAATGATTGCTCTTAAAGTTGACTTACTTTTGACTACGAGTGCTACTCAGTACGACCTTTTATATCTAGTGCCGGGCATGATTCACGTGCGCGATGAGCTATTGCTTCTACGTTCGATAATTATTCGAATAATTTGAAAATTCAAATTATTAAATTTGAACGTATTCGAATAGAGTGCACATGTATTCAAATATTCGAATTATTCGAATATGATTTCCAGTCTTAATAAATACATGAGTTGGAACTGCAGTAATAATACAGAGTGTACATTAATGATTGAAAGGTGTTTGAATTTCCCGCCCATTAGATTATTTGTAAAAGTTGGTACTGCATACTATTCTGTTTTACCATGGGCGGCACATAAAATTATATATTATTAAAACAATTTATTAGTGATTAGAAATTATTTTACGTTTGTTAATTACATACATTGATATGGAGAATATAAAAAGTAAAGCAGATATAAAATAAAATTATAACATCTGTTCAAAATGTCCCCCATTTGAATCCAAACCTATTCCCAAAGAACTGTTGCAAATGATTCAACGTTGTTAGTGCAGTATGGGCTGTAGCTCCATCCTGTTGAAAGTAACCCCGTTGTAATTCATCGTCATGAAGTTCTTCAACGAAAGGATTTAAAATTGCTTCTTAATATGCGCGTGCTTTAATATTGTGTTGAAAAAATAGGTCCAATGATCCTCTTTCTTGACATTGCCAACCACACACCGATCTTCTGAGGATGTAATGAAGTCTCCTCAAAAATATGAGGTTTTTCTGCAGACCACATTCTACGGTTTTGCGAATTTACATAACCGCTGAGATGAAACCATGCTTCATCACTGAAGAAAGTTACGTTTAACATATCGTTATTATTTCAAAACTCATTAAACCATTGGCAATATTGCACTCGACGAGGCAAATCAAGAGGCAGCAACTCATGAGTTACACTTATCTTGTATGGTTGTAAATGTAGAACCTTCTTACAAGCCTTTTGGCATGTACCAGTGATAAATTTGTCTGAGCCGATAAACACCGTAAAGACTTCTCTGGACTTACATCCATTCTTTGATGAACATCTGCGATAACTTCTTCGGTGAGAACAATGGGCCGGCCTGTAGATTTTCCTTTAGAAACACTGCTTGTTTCACGAAATCTCTGAATTATACAGCGGACGTGTTGCATAAAACAATCATGTGTGAATACCACTTCAACTTTGATAAGAATAATTCCACACGTCTTGTTCATTGCGTATCCCCGACCGAAAATACGCCTCAACAATAAATTTATTGTGCAGGTCCGTGAAAACCACCGCTAACCTAAAAACGTTTGTGTGTATTTTTATTTCCTGTTATACGGCTGTACTTACCAATGAAAAATATTTGACAGCAAAAGTGGAAATAATACTAACTCAATAATAATAACTTAAGGAAATCAAAATGTAAACAATGCACCACACGCACGCTACTGACGAAATTCAACATCAACGGGATATTTTCGCGACGGATGAAAGACGGCGTGTTTTAAACAACAACGTTTTCGTGAGTAACTATGACGTCATGGTTACAATTTTTGAACGCGGTTACTGTAACACATGGATGAACCTTTCGACCTGTGTACATTTTCTGCATCCATGGTTCCATTATTTTCGACTGGTAATCATTGTAATCCGGTTTACATGTTTTAAATGCACGCGTGTGCAGTAAATTTGTCATCTGTTGACCTTCGTGTTTTCTCTTTTTCCAAGTACCATAGATATATTTCAACCAATACGCTTTCGCGACGCTGTAATCCATGACGTAATCTTTAAACCAGGCATTGAACCGCGTTACTCACGAAAATATACCTCTAGTCATCATATCCAGTATGAATACCAATCTTGCAAGACGAAAATTACTAATTCGACAAAGCGCCAAATTCAAACGCCTTTCAATCAATTACAATTAATGTACACATGAGTGCACATTAATGTACAACACATATACATATCTTGAACACAATTCTCTCCAACAGCGCTCGCTATGCCATTGGATATTAATTGAATCGATCAATGCAGAAAGGGCATGTATCCATAGGCTCACTGTGGACATATGCTTTCTTAGTACGTACTAGAGCCCAGAGCTGAGTAATTACTTGTTCTTTGTAATTAATTACAAAGTACTTTTTCAAAAGAGGAATTAATTACAATTACAAAGTACTTTTTCAAAAAAGGAACTAATTACAATTACAAAGTACAAGTCTTAAAAAAAGGAATTGGCAATTACTTTTATGATTACTTTGTAATTACTTTTATGATAAATCATAGTGACATAATTGACAAAAACCCATGATCCTCCTTTAAAATGTTTAAATAATTAAAACTGTTCAAGTAATCCAAATATGTTACAGAATAGAAATGTAGTAGTATATAAGTACAGATTATGGTCAAAATTAGTATAATCTAAAATAAAAATTATATTTATGAAACGTCATTCCGCTTGAATCATATGATGTTATAACCAGAATAATAGTTCACTCGCTTCACATATTTCAGAAAAGAAAATTCTTTTCCTAAGACTGTTTTTTGTGAGCCGGACTAACTGTTCATTTGTTTTCAGCAAAATGTGGTCCTATGAGACAGAACAGAAAAGGCTACAGAAATTAATGGAAGAATGTTTGGAAGAGTCTGATAAAAAAGTTGAAGAAATAGACAATGAAGCAAGTTCTGATGATGAAGTAGACAATGTTGAAGATAATAGCAGCTATGAAACAGAACATGAAATTGACGACCTTGAATATGATATTGATGATGCAGAACATGAGAACACAAGTGAGATGGTTTACAGAGGAAAAGATGGAACGTTGTGGAAAAAAGCAGCATCTTCCAATAAACGAATTCGAATTCAACAAACAAACATAGTCAAGCAATTACCAGGACCAAAAAACGTCACCCGAAATTTGAAGACCTCTTTTGAAATTTGGCATTATTTTATGAACGACGATATTTTGTTGATAATTACCGAAAACACTAATAAATATATCGAAAATATAGCTGGCAGTTACACTCGAGAGAGAGATCCTAGACTTACAACCCTGAACGAAATTCGCGCCGTAATAGGACTTCTACTCTCACATTATTGCCGGAACCTACAAAGCCAATCATCTCAATTTGGAAGATTTATGGGCAAGCAACGGCAAAGGTATAGAGATATTCCGACTTACGATGACAATAAAACGATTCAAGTTTCTTTTACGATGTTTACGATTTGACGACAGAGGTGACCGCGAACAAAGAAAACTGTTAGATAAATTGACACCGATCCGAAATCTTTTTGATATGTTTGTTTCCAACTGCAAAAATGGATACAGTCTCTCTGCATTTGTTACAGTCGACGAAAAACTTAAAGCTTTTAGGGGTAAATGCTCATTTCGCCAATATATCCCTAGTAAACCGAATAAATACGGTATAAAAATATTTGCACTTTGTGATGCGACAATGTACTATTCTGCCAACCTTGAAGTGTATGTTGGACGCCAGTCAGAGGGGCCATTTTTTCAAAGTAATTCACCAAACCATATTGTTGAGAGACAGATCCAATCGCTAAAGAATTCTGGAAGGAATGTTACTTTAGACAATTGGTTTATGAGCTTTCCCTTGATTGATAATTTACAAGAGAATTATGGACTCACCACGGTAGGAACACTGCGAAAAAATAAAAGAGAAATCTCACCTGAGTTAGTACAAGGAAATCGTCCAGAGAGATCCAGTATGTTTGCCTTGAAAGATAAGTGTACACTTGTATCTTACTGTCCTAAAAAGAAGAAAGTAGTTTTGTTGGCTTCAAGTATGCATAATGATGATGCTATAGATCCGGAAAGTGGAGATTTACAAAAACCTGATATATTGACAACATACAATCGTACAAAGGGAGGAGTAGACGTCGCACAGTGGTTTAGGTTCTATAGAGATACGGAAAAAACTAATTATTTTTGAAATTATCATTGTCCGTTATCATTTTTAATTTGTCTTACTTTTTTTGATGCATGATGTCTTTAAATGAATAAAATAAATGAGTGAAAATTAAACCGAATTAAAAAATAATAAATTATTAAAAATCAAAATTTAAAACGAAATAGAAACTTATACACATTTTTAACACCATAAGAACTTAGAAACTAAGCCACTGGATGAACAACAAAGGTTTCACATCAACGGATCGATAGTTGAAGCGATGTTTACAGTATAGTAGGTTAGCCTTTAGGGTCATATAACGGGCAAGGTGGCAAGTAGGGGCAGCTGGAAATAGTGTGACCACTTAGGTAGTGTCTTATTAAACATTAAAAAAATTGCTGCCAATCGGCGCAGCTTGGCGCGGAGAAGATATTTCTTAAAAACTGAAAATGTCCGGCGCCGCCATGGTATGTGCATTTATGTGTATTATAACTATAATAAAAGCGTAACGATCATAATTTTTGTATCCCTTTAATCATTATTAATGCTAAATAACATATCTTCAGAAATCTGAGCGTTAATGTTTGAACGAAGGGAAGAAAATCTGCTTGCATTCATATTATAATGTTAGGTGTTTTCAGCAAGTTAGTTTAGCATAAGTTCATGTTATCAAAAGGAACATTTCTATTCAATGGAAAGTATTAATTGTACTTAATTATGACCGTGTGGACTTGTAAGAGTCATATTCAACATAATTTATCTAAAATTAAACAGTCAGAAAAATAGACTTTTTTCCGCCCATTGACCATTGTGCGTCGTAGACAAGTTGTGTGCTACTTACAATTGTGCTAGAATAACACGAAGATGGCCAATGATAATTTTTTACTCTTGTCTAAATATTGCTGGCATTAATTCCCAGGTTATTTACAACGCAAATTTTTTTCAGTTGCAAGACAGATAAATTTACAACTAACAAATTTCCAAGTAAATGTTTAATTTCTATTTATTTATTATTATTATTCTAGAAAAATAATGTGCCACTGAGTAATGTATTAACTATTTCTTTCTTTATCAAAGGGAGGTAGGCGAATACTTTTGACGCAGGGCTCGTAATAATAGAAATAAACAATAGCAAGTAATTATTTTACGCACAAAAAAGAAAAAAGCGCTTTATTTATGTACCACATCACATCGTATATTAGGAAATGGACTTTTCACGGCGCAGCGCTTTCTTCAAATACCTAATGATGAATTGAAACAAATACCTACATAGGATGCGATTTCAGGAGACCGGGGCGGGGGTTTACGCAAGTTCATGCAGGAATCTTGATTTTAGACCACGCGTATATTATAAACACGTATTTAAAAGTAATTGTAATTAGAAAAAATAATTGTAATTGAAAAAGTAATTGTACTTCTAAATGTAATTGTAATTGAAAAAGTAATTGTACTTGTAAGAAGTAATTGTAATTAAATAATTTAAATAATGCAATTACAAATTACAATTCCTCCATCGATTACGTTGCAATTACAATTACAAATTACTTTAAGAAACAAAAGTACTTAAGTACAATTACAAATTACATTAAAAAAAAGTAATTGTGATTGCTAATTACTTTTTTACCAGGAATTACCCAGCTGCTAGAGCCTACGGTTTTGAACGTGTATTGAAAGTAATTACACGTGTACACGGAAATCCGTGTAACGACATTCGCGAATTAAATACACGTGTTATTAATTCACGTGTAATTAACTCTTATTCTACGTGTACACGGATATAATTACACGTGTATTTTAATACACGGATCCGTTCGGTACGATCAAATCCAGGTTACCTAGCACAGACGTGTTTTTGTATTAAATACACGTGTAATGTAACTATACGTATATTTGAATATACGGGTACCCGTATATTTTAATTACACGGACTAAGATCATGATACGTGTATTACACGTATACAAGTATACTGACATATACGTGAAATAGACATCTAGTATGTACCATAAATATCAAATAGTAACCATGAGGTTGGTTGTGACTTTTTGAAGGTTGCAATTTTTTTTAAGGTACGCACCCTTTGTGATGTAAAAATACGGTATTTTAAAATATTTTATGCAGCCCAAATGTATTAATACCGTATTTTATAATAAAGTACACGTAGGGCTGGATAAAATATTTTACTTAGCCTGTTTTTTAGCATAATTTACATTTTTTACGTCGGTAAAAAACCCACATAACATCACTAACAACAGTGACTACTGTAATGTTTTTCTACTTTGCGTTCACTATGAGGTCATTGTGACACCAAAAACAGTTTCACAACGGAGCTCGTTGTGAAACTGTTTTTGGTGAAATTTTAGTCAATTTTTAATGAAGATCTTTAATAGAATTTACCAAATTATTCATTATATATTTGTTATTTAACAGAATACTCACAATGAAGCTGGACAAGAAAAATTAATAACATGTCAATTTGATTTTTGCTTAAAACGA
The DNA here is from genome assembly GCA_958336345.1 of Dorcus parallelipipedus. Classification (NCBI taxonomy): domain Eukaryota; kingdom Metazoa; phylum Arthropoda; class Insecta; order Coleoptera; family Lucanidae; genus Dorcus; species Dorcus parallelipipedus. The sequence goes on from OY284479.1 coordinate 19,291,796, forward strand.
AAGGTTGTCAGTGTTGCCACGCATTACAACTAAAATTCTCCATATACTAAGGAGATTAAATTTTGGACAGTATTTTTCATATTTTTGTTCAATAAGTGACGCAAAGTAGAAAAATAGTATATTTTACATGTTTCACAAGAGGCATTGTACCACTCGTTCTGTTGGGGCACTCGTGTTACAATAAGCCTTCTTGTGAAACTTGTAAAATAATATACTATTAAAATACCATATTTCTACATCACTATCCTTACTGCATTCACCAATTCTATTACTATTAAATCTGATTAAAAAAAAGCCTAAACACCAATTTAAACTGCCATCCTGAGTGTAGCTATTTCTTAATAGCATTCTTTGCTTTAATTGTTACAGAAATTTAATTTCTTTCCATGCTAATTTGCTAAACACACATATATCTGGCTACCACTCATAATACATTTCCATTTAATTTGGATTATGTCATAAATAATGGATTGTTACCCATGAGTCATTTCTAAATTATTATGACTGTTTTAGACAGTCATATTTTTGTATCAAATTTATTACGGATTGAGAGAGATAAGCTACCACAGCGAATGTTGATTGGTTGAATTGGCACTTCTCACTCACTTCGAAATAAATTTGATACAAAAATATGACCGTCTAAAACTGGCATTAGTTCATTAAAATAAATACAAAGTCAAAGAGAATTATTAAATTCTTATGTGTACCTGTCAGCTCTTCCAGATTCCTTGACATAAGACTTAAAATAAGGAGCAACAGATTTACTGATATACGAATGTAATGTTTCATAGGGTGATCCCTCGCTGAAGTTAATAACTCGTACTTGAGCACGAATACTTTTGTCTGCTTCAATCACGGAACCTCGTTTCAAAATAACCAAGCTGGACATTTTTGAATTCGTATAATAAACTTCATTGCTAATATAATATGTAACCGGCTCCTTTTCTTCTTCTCCCTCTGGTGGTTGATCACTATCATCATCTGCACCAACAAAACAAAACACAAATGAATCGACTAGAAAATGGTGCAATTGACCAGTCAAATAAAGTAAAATCGATTTTGTGCTTACCTTTGGATGAATTTCTCTGAACGTAGAGTCGAAACCTGAGGATCGCTTAAAAATTTACGTATATTTTCCTGGTTATTTTTATCTTCGAGTGCCGCATTTAACGCGGGCGGTTCCAAATGACCATCGTCGTCAGGTAGAAGTACCGCGGCAGCCTTACGTATGTAATTCGCGAATGTCGTAAAATCCACTTGTGTGAACTTGGCAGCCAACCGTCAGCAGCCGAATGCGTAGTAAGACGTGAAAACGGAGGCAGGTTTACACTGTAGAAACTGGCATCGATTTCGGATTTTCACTCGTATTTCATGAAATACACCCTCCCGCAATATAAAATCAACACAAGGACTTAAGACAATCCAATATAATAACACAGCGATCACGAAAATTAAAGAAATATCGAGTTATATGCATCACGGAATTCGCCCTGAAGTTATCGGTCGCGCCTCCGATCAAATGTTGTGGGGCGAATTATAAAAAATAGTACTTTTTTAATATGTAACGCAAACTTTTCTAATTGCATGAGTACTTGCATCTGTGCATATGTATTGATAATCCGGCGTAAAAAAAGTTTATACCCCCTACACATTTAAATTATATGGCATAATCGAAAATTCCCGTCAGCGCAATGTTCATACAAACGTACATGACTTTTCCAATAAGCAACGCAGTAATGTGAAAAATCATAAGTGGATAGAGGAAACCTTCCGCTCGGAAAATGGTACCAAAAAAGTTTATACCCCTTACACTTCTTAATTATTTCAGAGAACGTGTTATAAACCTGCGTAACTCTTTCAATAAGCGACGTGGAAAATCGAAAATGCAGAGGTGGATAGAGGAAATCTTTAGCATTAGGAAACTGGAATCAAAAAAGTTTATACCCCCTACAAATTGGAATTACATCACGAAATCTGAAACGATGTAGGCAATTATGAGTAATACCTGTAAGGCGGATTGTCTAAGTAACAATGCAGTATATTGACGTAATTGAATAATTGCGCATAATCCGAAAATTTACGTGTTATAAACCTCCATAACTTTTTTCATAAGCAACGGAGAAATGCGACATTTCAGAGGTGGACAGAGGAAACCTTTAGCTTTAGGAAAATGGAACCAAAAAAGTTTTTACCCCCTACAAATTTAAATTATTACACGAAAACTGAGACGATGCACAACAGTTTCCGTCTTACGTGGGCGTGACTTGTAAGGCGGATTGTCTAACTACCGGAGTGCGTTCAGATACCCTACCCAACAGGTAAGAGTTACCTACTTGGGTAATTACGTCGTGGTAGAAAATTTAAGCGAAGTTTCTGAACGATAACGGTGAACGTATTAGTACTAACGTCAAAGAAAATATTGGTAAATTATGTTGAATTTAGGTTATGTGAACCTGCTGCCAAAATTGAAAGTGAATTTAATTTTCAACTTGTCTACTTAGATTTGCTTGCATTTACTTACTGGTTAAATTTGTAAATAATAATTCTCCCTTCTCATTATGAATGAAATGGCCGTTATTATCAATTACACACTCATATTCTGCAATTTTTCTTCAATTAGGTCTTCTGCAAAATAAACAATCACCAAATAACACGTACAGAAACGTATAGTTATATTCGAAAAATGAATTAAGACGCGTTGCGCATGCTCGCAATGCTCGCAATATCTCTGGGAAGTTAGGAGCACCCGTGGGTGAATCAGCGGGACTTTCTGAACGATTAAGGTGAAATACTGTGGATAACATTTTGTAGTTTATGAACGACCGTGGATAACTTTTCTTACCTAGGTACTGTTCCTGAACGCACTCCCGATGCTCCTGTCACAAACGAAAGAAACCGCGGCAATCTGTATCTGGCGCGAAATATTCATTTATACTGTTTTACAAATGAAGCGGTTAGAAGCAGAGTGACTTTTTAACACAAATTGAGTTATGTGATTTCACGAAATTTTTGAAACAGTCATAAAAAGTTATTAGAAAGTAGTTTTCCTATCTTATAAATTATCATTTGACAGCGAATTATTTTATTGAAATTTAACTTTGAACCTCTCTCTCTTCAAATCACGAAAGTTGTACTTACACCCCTTTGCTTCTGACCGCCTCAATTTATTTAGATGGTTAATTGTTTATATTAGCGTGTTTACATAAAAGAATAAATAGATAGGAATAATTTAGAAACTGGAGGTTGATTTCAGTTAGCAGTAGGTATACTAATCTCATTAAGCGCTTGTGTCTCGAATGCAAATGTTTGGGAGAAGGTTTTGGTGGTTCTAAAAAGAACCATTTTACATCTACACGTTCTACCAATGGGGAAGATCCTAGAAACAAAAACAATAATAATGAAATGCGAACTCAATACGTATAAAATATCGAATGTCTTACCTTGTGTTCAACATTGGCTTTGGAAGAATTCATACATATCTTGGAGGCATCGTCTATTCAAATGAATCCTGTCTCTGAAAAAAGAATAGTATGTTAATTACAAATTATGTAACACATTAGTGGTAGACTTACTTTTCAAAAATATGATAGGACCGTTGAGATACAAATGAATGAACGTCCAAGAATTTAATGTTACACTTCTTTGCGATTGTTTGTAATTTCATGTTGGTATGTAATATGTTTTGCTGATAACAATAATCTTGCAATGGCGATATGCTACATATGAAAACAGTGGATGACAATTTTTTAGCTAACCGCAGAAGCCATTTAATGTGAAATGAAATATGGATCGGTGTAGCATTTTTTAAAATATCATTACTTCCGATCATGATAATGATCCGGAAATCCTTTTCCACCTTTATATTCCACAAAGAATTCTGTTTTTTACCACTCCTCAAGCGGCGTATCAACTGCCTAACTGTTTGTCCGCCAACACACAGTTGACAGGACAGTTTGTGGTTGTCGCTGCGAAAACAGGATTCTCCTAAAAGATTGTGGGTTAGGTATATATAAATGACATCTGTAATATACAGTGATCGCCAAGAAGTTATTGCAAATTTATGTGTCCAACATACAGTTTTTTTTAAATATATTTCGCACCCTATATACAGGCTTTATGATACGAGGTAGAGAAAAACGATGAAGAAAAAAGTTATACGGTTTTTTATGTATAATCTTTAAAAATAACTGAAATTGTACACCATACCTCACTTTGCGATATGTTTTTGTCTTAAAAAAACTTTTAACGATAATACATATAAAACCGTACAACTGTAATAACTTTACTGTACGTCCCAGAACAAAGCCTGTATATACCTATGTTGCAAAAATAAGTTGTGATGTATGGCTTTTTAGTTTAGGTAGTTATTTTCTAATTCCCCGTGTGCTAATACATACACATGGTAGCCGCAAGGTTAAGTTGTGATGTATAGCATATTAGATTTAACAGTCTTTTTTATAGTATCCCATAATTTGTAGAACCCAGCAGAACTGTTACTGTTTCAAAGATAGTTTTGATACTAACATTATACTAGTTAAATTATACTTTTTTTTATATTACCTACTAATCGCATGCCCCACTCATGTCCAGTGCCTTGACGTGTAACTATCTCACAGTCAGTGTATCGTTTCAACAATTTTTATTATACATTATGTTTACTATGGTACCATGTTGCGATAGTTACTGGCGAGTGGGCTTACTTGAATATAAGCATTTTACATTTTTCATTCTATTTTTTATTTTCTATGCTACATGTTCATGGAGCTAACTTAAATCATTGTTATCAATTTTTATAGCAAAGCTTGGACAATGCTTATATTCAAAACCAAACTGGTCAGTCATAATTTCTTGGTATACTACCAAAAAATATACTTTTGTAATAATTTACCATGTTATAGTAAATTACAATCAATTATGTGTCTAAATTACAATTTTATCGAGCTTATGACACAATTTATTTCTATCAAAACAAAAAATGTTATTCGTAAAACGATTTTTTATTACAAAGACATAGTCGTCAAAATCGTGTCGAAATTTTATAATTGTGGAATATTTTCTAATTTTCTATGTTTCCAAATACATCACAATTGGTACCACCTACGTGACGGAATACAAGAGTTCTTTTTAGAATCTACATTCTTCTCCCAAAGATTTGCATTCGAGACACAAACGCTGAATAATTATTATGCCTATTGCAAACTGAAAACAATCTCTAGTTTATAAATGACTGTAATCTATTTACGCGAAGAAACGAAGACAATAAATTGTTATGAGTATAAATGAATATTTCGCGCCAGATACAGATTGCCGCGGTTTCTTTCGTTTGTGACAGGAGCATCGGTAGTTAGACAATCCGCCTTACAAGTCACGCCCACGTAAGACGGAAACTGTTGTGCATCGTCTCAGTTTTCGTGTAATAATTCAAATTTGTAGGGGGTAAAAACTTTTTTGGTTCCATTTTCCTAAAGCTAAAGGTTTCCTCTGTCCACCTCTGAAATGTCGCATTTCTCCGTTGCTTATGAAAAAAGTTATGGAGGTTTATAACACGTAAATTTTCGGATTATGCGCAATTATTCAATTACGTCAATATACTGCATTGTTACTTAGACAATCCGCCTTACATGTATTACTCATAATTGCCTACATCGTTTCAGATTTCGTGATGTAATTCCAATTTGTAGGGGGTATAAACTTTTTTGATTCCAGTTTCCTAATGCTAAAGATTTCCTCTATCCACCTCTGCATTTTCGATTTTCCACGTCGCTTATTGAAAGAGTTACGCAGGTTTATAACACGTTCTCTGAAATAATTAAGAAGTGTAAGGGGTATAAACTTTTTTGGTACCATTTTCCGAAAGCGGAAGGTTTCCTCTATCCACTTATGATTTTTCACATTACTGCGTTGCTTATTGGAAAAGTCATGTACGTTTGTATGAACATTGCGCTGACGGGAATTTTCGATTATGCCATATAATTTAAATGTGTAGGGGGTATAAACTTTTTTTACGCCGGATTATCAATACACATGCACAGATGCAAGTACTCATGCAATTAGAAAAGTTTGCGTTACATATTAAAAAAGTACTATTTTTTATAATTCGCCCCACAACATTTGATCGGAGGCGCGACCGATAACTTCAGGGCGAATTCCGTGATGCATATAACTCGATATTTCTTTAGTTTTCGTGATCGCTGTGTTATTATATTGGATTGTCTTAAGTCCTTGTGTTGATTTTATATTGCGGGAGGGTGTATTTCATGAAATACGAGTGAAAATCCGAAATCGGTGCCAGTTTCTACAGTGTAAAACGGCCTGCGTTTTCACGTCTTACTACGCATTCGGCTGCTGACGGTTGGCTGCCAAGTTCACACAAGTGTAAAATCCACAACACCCACACTTTGAGATTCTGAGGAGTTTTCACTCCCCTCAAGAGAATCTCCCATGTTCTTCTTAATTTATTTTTACATCAATAATTTTCTTTTAAACATTAAACAACATTTTACATCACTTCTATTACCACAATCATTGGCGAAAAGAATGACAAATTGTTAAAAGTAAAATGTCAAATCAATAGCCAATGTGGTGGGGAGAATCACAGAACACACACAAGAAGAAGAGAAGTGTCTATTCCTGCAGAAATTTTATGCACTAATTTTTGCGTTATCTATCAACGGTTAACGTTACTATTTCATTCGTTGCCGCCAAATTCAAATTACGACTCCTACTCCTGGAATTCTATTTTACTTTCGATCAGTATCAACTTTTTAAAGGGAGACTTAAAATTTAAGATTCTTGCAAGGCGGACTTTAAATTTTAAATCTCCTTTTAAAAATTTACAAAATACTCGCCAGTTTGTAGGATAACGCTGGATTTCACAAACGACACTTAACTTTAATCATCGATTAAGAATAATCATCCCTATACCTTCAACATATGTAACTATGGCAACGTTTACTTTTAACGGATGATTAAACTTAAGTAGCGTTTGTGAGATCCGCCATCCGTGTTATTGTAATTAATTATTATTTTTATTTTCGTTTAACTGAAATCTATGTATATTTATACATATTATAAATATGAAATGTATATATTTTCGTTATAATTAAACGGAACTTAATATGCATTACAAAAAAAGGAAAAGGCAAGATGAAAATGTTAAAACGTTTACCTATTTACATACCTACACTAGTAATTCAGATATTTAAAAATATGTAATTTTACTTACAAGTTTATAAATTAAAAAAAAAAACAAATACATAACTACATCTAAGTATTTCACTAACAATAAATATAATAATTACTTTTACCAAGTGATTTTTTAAATTTTTTATCAACTCTTGCCGTAAGATTTGGACGGCATGTCTTAGCTTAGCGTTTTACAGTATAGTTAAGACATGCCGTCCAAATTCCAAGGCAAGAGTTGTTAAAAATTTTTTAAAAATCACCCACTATAATCTACATCCAATTTTTTATAAATTGCACTTCCGCTGCCAGTTAATATGTATAATTTTATGTACACACAATTGAACTTCCTTAAGTTGAAACTTTAATGTCTGAATATTTTGTCTATTGGAGTTCTGTAACTGTTCTACATTTTGGTTTCATTCATATCATTATTATATTTACAATATAAACAATATTGCCAGGTTTCAATGGCAGAATTTCTATTTACTCAAAGTAAATTAATTGTAATATTTAATACCCTTTAGTTCAAGCACTATTCCATAAAAAAATATTAAAAGCATATGAAATTTTGAGATACAATCTTTCAGCTTAGAGCAGGTGAATATGCAATTTGAAAAATTCTGGAAATAGGAAATTCAAATTACAATAAGAAAAGAAAAATGTGAAAATTTCTTTAAAATTCTATGGAAACACTGAAATAAAAGAAATTCAATTGCAACTTTTTTTACACCATTTTCAAATTCATTATAATAGTTTGAATAACAAAGAGTTTGTAATTGATTACCTGAAATTACATGTAGCCTTGATGTTGATGGTGGTGGCGCAACGCAAACTGTTCTACTTGATTCTGAAGTCCCAGGTAAGCTGCCTTCTTTTTGAATATTTTCTGTTACAAATCTACTACCTAAGAAATGTGCCGATGTTACTGGTGTCTGTGCTGTAATAATTAGACAGATTAACAAGATATATTTAATTAACATTATTTTACTTACCAAATTCTTGACTTTCTAGTGAAACTGTATGCAATTCTCTTGCTTCTATTCTTTCTTCACGGTTTAAAGGTAATCTTAAAGTCGGAACAGCCCGTCTATTCAGTTTAATTTTTTCTACTGTTTGAAAATGAATATCTTCAAAATGATTGTTACAAATCTTATAAGCTCGAATAGCTGAATCTGATTTATTCATTAATTCTGCACTGCCAATATTTTCCAGCCATTTCATACGCAATTGTTTATTTCTAGGAAAAGTATGTAAAATTACGTTTTCTTGGATTAAATTTTCACATTCAGGAACACTACACCGTGATCGTATCATTTCTGTAATGTGAACCTTTAAATTAATTATTCTATGCTTAATTATGAAAAAAATTATAATAAAACTTACTTTTTGGTGTGTACGTATTGCAAGAAAATGAATTTAATACTTGGAATGCAATTTCGGTGATTTACAGCTGCAATATAACTGTTACGCTGCGCTTCGTCCAATACTGTCATCTTTTGCTATTTTGAAATAAATCTGTCGTTTTGCAGATATCTGTATATATTGCCCTCTGTGAATGGTTAACACTATTATCTAATTGTACAGTTGCGGACAGAAAATTTCGGATGTCAGTGTCATTCCACTGACGTAAAAGTTAAGAAATTCCTATATGTATACATCAGATGAGTGGCAGTGACATCCGAAATTTTTTGTCCGCAACCGTACAAGATTTGCCTATATAAATGATACCCCTCTGGGGAGAATACTGAATACAGGTCAGAGACAATGTTCCCAACACTCGCAACACAGCTACTTTACCGCTAGATGCCTTTTCGGGTGCGTTTCGTTTGCACGCTCCCACGCTTAGAACCGCTGTTTTCTGTTATTTCCTTTTAGCGTTTTCGATTAGAGATGTGTAAGTCCGGAGTGATTCGTTCCGAGGGAACAATTCCGCGTTCGGAATGAATCGGAATAGTTCCGGCTATTAAACGAATCTACCGAGTGACTTTTAATGATTGAAAATTATTTTATTAGATTGGCAACACTTTTCAATGTTTATGTTGGTGTACTGGATTTTCAAATTCAAAATTTAGATTTAGGCGTTGAGTATGTATTTTTTCGTAACCAGCACAGGATCCGAGACGGAATCCGAGATTAGTTTGGTCGTAAACCTCTCTGTTTAAATGCTAGGATTTGATATTTCTTAGTCGAGAACCTATTATTATTCGACGTCCTGCATTGCCTATTTAAGGTTTATATTACGCGAAATGTTCCATCCCTTCCAATAATGAATTCCGATATTCTTTCCAACATATTGATATTGATTTATTTTAGAAATAAATGTAAAACGCAACTCGTCTAATTTCTACTTACGTACGTTGATACAAGATGGCAGCACCAGAAAGTAGACAGCGGCGAGCAGAGGGACACCCCTCTTTCCCCACTGTCAAGTGCAAACGGGAATGTAATGTTGCATAAGGCTTGCGTATCTTTATATTTCTTCAATCAACGATTTAGGTTAGTGTACTAAATCGTCAAACTCAAATAAATTCGTTTATTGTTAAATTAAGAAATCCAAATAAATAAGTATTTAATTATCACAATTTATTACCAGAATGGTTTTGAGCACAGAACGAAATACATTTTTATTGATGGCTTATTTTCGAAGCGGAGTACAAAATGAAAATGGTAATTAAATTTATTCACAGCAGCAGGCCTATAGGGACCATGCCAGAGCCGTCTCTATCTAACAAGCCGTGCACTTGTAAATTTGGCAACAGAACAAGTAGTCCGATCACGAGTTTCACCAGTTTGACGTAAGTTGTACGAGATAATGCTGTAATGTAATTCTGTACTTATCAATCAAATTTTATTGTTTATTATTGTTTATTATAGTATTGGTGACTAAAATAACGTTTTAAATGTTATATCAACAATCAAGGTAAGTCCACAAAGCCTAATTCTGCTAGATAACCAAATTTTTCGTTTTCCTTTATTTGCTTTTATTTCATACCAATGTGACATTTTTCGGATTTTCAATGGTACAAAAAGTGGAACTTTAAAGTCCTAGTACTTAATTTTAAACTCGTTAAACGTCTAGTTTGAAAGAAAATTTCATATTTACCTCGAACGAAAATTGACTTTAAATATATATACTTGGAAGTAATTACAGCCTCGGCTAAACAACTTGCTCCTAACGTGCCTGCGTTCAGCGCCGCCTGGCGATGATTTATGCATTAGTGGGTTGAAAAAATTGGGCGCGTTTAGCGAACGTAGCAGCTGAGAAGCAGCAATATGCTTTGCTTAGTGTGCTTACAAGTAGCACAACCGTAAATCCGCTGTTTCTGACTCACAAATGTACCGCCATTTTGTTACGTACCATTATCTATTATTTTATTCAGTATTACTTGGTCTTTCAGAAATAATACTGTTTTTGGAGGAGCTTGTGCCATGTTTATAAATTATAACTAATATTTTAGGTTAGAAAATATTCAACTTTTAGTCAAGGCCACTTATGCAGCACATTTAGCTTGAAAGGCAGCGATGTTTTAGAACGCTGAGTAAATCTCTAAGCTGCTGACTGGCAGCACAGTACAGCGTAATCGTTTAGCGAATGCAGCAGTGGTAGCAACTCAACATGTTGCGTTCGCTAAACGCGCCCAATTGCGAATTTTTAATTTTGCAATTACAATGGATGTTGAAATATATTTTAAAATCTTGTTTATGTAAGTGGACGACCAGCTGGTAGTGGCCGGCCATCAGGCGCAGTCACCCTATGCATAACTTCAATAGCCGAGCGAAAATTTTGGTATTTGCGGAAGAAATTTTGCATGGCATTGATGGTCAATAAAATTTTTGGTTGTGCGCAGATTTGTTGTTATTTCTTGTAATTGTATTAAAAATATTTAGGGCTTTTTCTAAATTTACTCAAATCTTGCAACAAGTTTTATTGTTTGATAATCTGTACAATTTCTAAATATGCAAAATTTATACAAATCCTGCATGGTGTCACTAATAGATGTGAAAATATATTACAAATTGAATTCTATTGTTTATGAGCACAGTATTTCAGAAAACACATCAGAAGATCGGCAGTTGATTATTGTTGGACATGTGTGTTTTCCGTTATTTCTAAATTTTTCATTTCAAACACGGTGGATTTAAATCTCCGTACATAAATTCATGGAAATTTGCCTAACTGGAACGTATTCTTCGCTCTTTTTTGCTCTTTTACACCTAATTGTATAAATAAAATGGGTAACGAGAGTGACTCATAGAATTAATGTAAAAGTGCTATAAATTAAACAAAAATCTGAGTACAAACCTCAATTTAAGAAACATCACTAATATAATCAGTCTTTTAATACAATTAACACAAAGTATTCTAGTTAAATAGTATAAAACATGTTCCACATGCATTTGACATGAAGTCGGTCTGATGATCGGTTGGGGCTATTGTTTAAATTGACTTCTTCACATGAAATGCATACCATCAGTATCCTGTCCGTAAATGTATTCACATTACGAAGACTAACCATCCGTTAATCATCAACCGCATTTGAAACTGGCCTACATTTGTTGACTTGCTTTCCGACTTCTATTCATGAAATTCTTCAAACTTTCATTTCTAGAGTCTCCTACACATTTTTCGAATAGAGTACGTTGTACGTAATGACTAATCGATATTGAAATCTATGAATCACTTTCAAAACGGCATACAAACTTATATGTTTCAATCCATATATATTTTCTTACTACTGTCTGGATAATTGTAAAATTTAACATTCTTCCTGTTACTATAACTCTTATGACAATTTACAGTTGTAGTACATAATAAGTATTTGAACGTCTGGTATGAAATTAATTACAAAATTCAAGTTCAAATGTACTCTGAGCATTTGAAATGACAGATGTACATTTGAACTGTCATCATACTATCACTCGTGTTTTCATACCACTTATGCAAAATATGGCCATTGGTGGCGCTGTCATCGCATGTCATTAAAAATAAGCGAATAGATAAAGACTTCCGGTACAACCGGAAGTGATTGGAACTAATTTTATTTATTTTATTTTACTTAAAAAGATCTGTGTGGAACACCTCCATCACATAAATTTCCAATTTCTAACTAAATTGTTTCTTTAAAAAGGTTTAATGAGTAGTTTATGTAAGGTAACCTCTGCATTTTTTGTTTCAGCTAATAAGCGAAGAATCGCATGATTCCGCGGCCGCTTTTTTAATAACTATAAAGCTAGAACCTTCCTCTTTCTACTTATGAATTAATAAATATCGGGACGCAGCCTGAAGTATAACAAATCCTTTAAGTTATGTTGATGTTGGCTTTAAAATGTATTTAAAATGCACTTCTTTCAAAGTGATTTAACTACGTTAAAATCAATGCAATTGTAATTGAAATGATTCAAATACATTTACACTTACCCACTTCACGACAGTGCATAATTAATCGCCGTCATATTTTTTTCGTAAAAATATAATTAATTTCTAAGTGTAGTACTGCAAAATATGCCGAGAAAAAAGCGCGTGCACTTTGCAGACGGTCCAGATCAGACTGATAATAATAAGTAAGACGTAAGATAGGGGGAAAACAAATTGTGACCTGTTGTTTCTCATATATTCAAGATTGTCACATAACCATTTATTTTTATCTGAAATAAATTGGAGAAATTGACTTTTGGCCAGCTAAATCGGGCAAATACCCCAGTGTGTGTCGCAGAACTACGCGCGTTTTGATGTTGCACTCGGCTGCAGATTTAACTGTTCATAAATAGAGAACCATTGCGAGTTTTCATTCGTACGCAATTTTACGTAAATACTAAGCGTTAAGAGGTTATTCAACTGATGATAGATAGTACTCTGCCTTTTAATTTAACTTTGGCATGTATAGTGCACGTATATTCAGCACCATTTTTGCATAATTAATTAAATGAAATTCATCCGCAGCCATCGTTTTAGGTTATGATGACCCACAACAACGTAAATGCGCGTAAAAACTTAAACTTCTGCGTCATCAATATCTATTGAAACGCATTTTTAGATTTTTTTGGCACGTTAGGTGACAGTTCTCTAGTGAAGAAAAAGCAGCTCCTCGGATTCAGGTCGTATAAAACCTATTTAAGCATTTCACCGGTTCAACCCCCGCCGCTCGTTTCAATCGTTTGACTCTAATGTTATTTTCATTACTTAAGAGGAATCCTACAAAGTTACCCCTTAGAAGTTCGCATTTTACTATCCCTACTTTGCTACGTTAAGAGGAAATATTTGTGATATTATGATTGGTTGGTTGGCAGTCGCCTGCCGACCATGCGGCTATTGAAAACCACCAACATTAGTTGCTTAGAGCTATCTCTCTTCAACACATATTGCGAAAGAACGATAATAACTCTTGCGTGTCGGTGGTTCCGTCATCATAAGCAACTTACTAGGCTGCGTTCGGTCATAATGTTCAATATTCAACGGGTTCAGAAATACACATGCATGTATATAATTATATTCAAATACTTACACATTTTTTACGGTAAATTGTAATAAGACGCAATTATCGTTCAAAGTAGACTTTATTTTTAATTGCACGTATGCGTCGTATAATAGAAAAGGAACAAGTAGTTATCTATATTTGTAAAATATTGAAGAGGATTGGAGCTGCAACACCAAAAATTTTACGTATAATCCTATTTCATGCCCATGCGCAATTTTAATATTACCCGCAGCTCAACAGTGTAATGAAATTCATTATTTTATTTATTTAAATTGTAAACATGGGTAAATTAAACTCCATTAACAAAAAGGTCACATATAGGAAAAGAAAAATCGGCGGTAAATATATAAATGTAAATATGTATCTACATATATTTTTTCGAAAATTGTTAAAAAATGTTGATAATTAAGTACATGACAAACATCATGACGCGAAGTGACTGTTTTTTGTTTGCAGAACGTAAAAATCTTTTGCACTGGCGTCACATCTTTTGGTGTCATCGAAACGCCAGTGTCGTTTATAATGTACCTACTATAAGGTAAATGAAATAAATTTTTCAAAAATTTACGAAGATATAAACATAGATATAAATCTGCAAGGTTTGGATATTACAAAAGAAATGGTTGAGTATGTAGTAGTCGAAAAAATATTTTTCGCCTAACATATGTGAAAGTAACTCATATTAACCCTAAAAATGTGACGGAAAGTAATGTTTACCTGCCCTAGGGCTGCTAAACTCATAACAACACGATTTATAGTTCGTAACCTAGCAACACATTGACTTTCATTTGCGCGCTTTGACATTACACAGAATTTTTCATTAAACGTCAGTTTTAAACAAAGTTTGAATTTGATTTAGGGCTAAGCGAAAAACAGTTGTGTGTCACACACGCAGAAACGCATTAGCAGCCCTTAGATATGAGTTGCCCTCACTTCGCTTCGCTCGCTCGTGCAGCTCATAGCCGCGGGCTGCTAATGCTCACTTTCTACCCTTGTGACACAATATACTATACAGGGTGAGTTTTTTTCGATGTTTAGCATTGGGATCTCGGAAACTAGCAGAGCTAGAGAGACGGTTAAATGGGGAAAGATTTGTAGTTTTAAGAGCCCAGTTTAATGCAGCTTTTGTTTTTTTCTTAAAGTTCATGGCTGGCTAGATATTTTGAAAAAACTGATTTTTTTATAAATTCGTTAAATACATATAGCTCGGTTATTCTTGATTTTAGAGAAAAGTTGCAAGACAAAAGTTGTACAGGATTATGTTCTTAATTAAACAGTCGAACTAAATTTTCCATATAAGCTCTTATTTTTCAGTTATGACATAAACATCAGTTTTTTTAAATGGAAACCATAGTAGGCCATGAGTGAAAAACGCCTTTCTTTTACCTTTTCAACGATGTAACATTCGATATGGTTATTTAAAAAAACGACGGAGATACGGCAGTTTTTCTCTTTCAAAATTGTTAATATGGTTGGCCATGGAAACAAAAGTTTATTGACAAATGCAAGTTATAAATGGTGAGGAAATAAAAATCAGATTAGAGTAGGCGCTGCAAAAAAAACTAACATTCATAAATTTTCTTTTTTTCCGAAAACAATTCAAGATTGGAATAATTTAAGTGGAACAAATTTGAAAAAATTAATTGAAAATTGTGCAAAGAAAATAAAAGTTAGGACGTAATTTTTTAAAATGCAAATTTTAAGTATTATTAATGTTATAAAACGTATTAGTTGTTTATTTAATGTTTAAGTTTGTATATTAGACCACTATATACGATGTACTGTACGTCTAATTATATATATATAATTAAATAAATAAAATAAAAATAAAATTGACCTATCAAGTAATGTTGCGCGAGGCGTACTCAACTTTTTCAAAAATGACAGCGTTGTCTTATTTTTAAATCAAATATTTTTAGACGAAAATAATCTATCAATAAGGGGCTTTTGATAGTGTAAAAACAAAAAGGGACATATTTTTTGTTCGGCCACAATTAAATCTTAAACTTTAGTTCCGCATACTCCGACGCGCACTTCGTTTTTCTCAAAAATGACATCGTTGTCTTATTTTAAATGATATGTTTTCAGACGAAAAAGTCTATTAATAACGGGTTTTCGATAGTGTAAAAACAAAAAGAGACATATTTTTTGTTCGGCCACAATTAAATCTTAAACTTTAGTTCCGCAGGACGCGCGTTTCGTTTTCTCAAAAATGACAGCGTTGTCTTATTTTTAAATCAAATAAAGAGGCGTTTAGTACTGTAAAAAAAGCATTGTGTATCTTTTTATTTTCAATTACATACTTATTTTGAACAAGTTTTCAAATCACCTTAGATTTTCGATGTCCTGGAGTATGCGGAATGAAAGTTTAAGATTTTATTGTGGCCGAACAAAAAATATATCCCTTTTTGTTTTTAAATTATCGAAGGCCTAGTTATTAATAGATTACTTTCGTCTATAAACAATTGATTTAAAAATAAGACAACGCTGTCATTTTTGAGAAAAACGAAGTGCGCGTCGGAGTATGCGGAACTAAAGTTTAAGATTTAATTGTATCCAAACAAAAAATATGTCCTTTTTTGTTTTTACACTATCGAAAGCCCGTTATTAATAGATTATTTTCGTCTAAAAATATTTGATTTAAAAATAAGACAACGTTGTCATTTTTGAAGAAGTTGAGTACGCCTAACGCAAAATTACTTGATAGGTCAATTTCGAATCAATTTCTAAAAATATTCATTTTAAGTTATTGAATATTACTTAATTATTAGATTTTTATACTAATATATAAATACTGAAATTGTTTTGGTACAGTTTTAGAATTTTCTTTATTTTTGAAAGTTATTGCTAACTTCATTTGAACTTCTTTTCTGATTCTATTTAAATGTACATTTTTATGTTTTTATTATTTCGCTTCTAATACACATAAGTTGAGTCAAACACAAAATTACAAAAAAAAAGAAAAAAACTAAGTGTCCCACTTCAAATTTTTAAGGAGTGCATTTAAATAAATAACGAGAAAAAGGAGTTGATGCAAAAGTTAGTTACACAAAATAATGTTTTACACAAAAAAGTTGTACGTCAGAATAGGCAAAACGATGATTCTATAAAAATGTAATTTTCCTAGTGATGTAATTTAGCCGGCTAAAAATACTTTTTTCTCCAACTGTGGAAAAAGCCGTACCTTTGAATACTATTTACAGATAGTGAAGTTGATCTTTTCTTGACTAACAAGAAATGTACTTGTTGCTAGACCTCAGTGTATGTATAAATAAATATTAAAATACCAAAAACGTACTGGAAAAAGCAGTGCACAAACTTAAATATGTTTAAATTACCCGCCTTAATCCTATCTGAGATCATTCGCAATAACCCCTAAAAAATCGGAACGCAAAATATATTATCAGGCCGTGAAAAAAGATCACGTGATTGTCTATTTTGTTACCGCCCCCAGCTCTTAAGGTGGGGAGAATATATTCACGCCTTACAGAAATAATTCACTAAAAACATACAAATCGGGCGACTTCATAACTTAATTATGGTTACATATTTTTTGTAAGAAATTAAACAAGTTAGTTTCATTTCATTAAACCAAACAAAGGAACTTTACACCTCTGAATCGTCAACCCGACTGCCCGCCGCATGAATCATTTTATTCTTTTCCCATAAACACTTTTTTGCCCCATCTACTTAAATCTAAAAATAGCTCATACACCTGCTATTAAAATAATCGTAACAATTCTCGAATTTTCCACACTCGACCATCCTGACAAGCGGACTGCCCTCAGGCCGCGTCGATCTTCACGATGCTAACGTACAAATTAATGTACTTACTGGACAACTTTATCTGTGCGGCTACAACCACATCTCACAATCTCACAAACTGGTATCTAATAAGGTGGCGGCAACCACAACATAAAACTTACTCAAGACTGGACACAGTTTGTCCGTGTGGCGACAACCACTTCAAAAACCAACTCAAAACTGGACAGAGCTTGTCCATGTGGCGACAACCACTTCAAAAACCAACTCAAAACTGGACAGAGCTTGTCCATGTGGCGACAACCACTTCAAAAACCAACTCAAAACTGGACAGAGCTTGTCCGTGTGGCGACAACCACTTCCAAAAAAAACTTACTCAAAACTGGACAGAGCTTGTCCGTGTGGCGACAACCACTTCCAAAAAAAACTTACTCAAAACTGGACAGAGCTTGTCCGTGTGGCGACAACCACTTCAAAAACTTACTCTGGAATTGGGTGGACCAAATCCACGTGATTACAACTGCAATCACTACTACTCGTAAAACCTACACCTGGGCTGCAACCCAGGGCCGCAACTTCTCCGAAGATAGGCCGCACTCTGACTTCTGACAATGCATAGACATTGTTGATTTCGATTTTTGGTGACAGCTGCAAATCATCCAACTGACGAACAACAACCTTGTTTCCCGTTTTTATTAACACTACATTCGGTGAATTTAAACAGTCGCCACTCACTATGCAATCTTGAGTCAACTTGTTATCTTTCATCACAATTATGGCAACTGTAACCTTAACTTCACCAACTTGTACCGAAGTAGTGACACTTCCAAGACCTAGTACTAGATCTCCATCAAAACTGCGTAATATTTTATTTGAATCGGGATAATACTGTAAACCTACTCTTTTCAAAACTGGATGTACTTAAAAGGCATATAGTTCACTCGTCTCTTTAAAGTTTGACGCCCTAGCCGATCCGGCTATATTTTCATCAGGAATGCCACCGATTACGGCATCAACTAGATAAAGTTCCGGGATAGTCACATTGAGCAACTTTAATTTGGCCAATTTATTAAAACAGTACTCACTCAGTTCTTGTCCGGGAATAGCCCCATAAGTGGCAGCATCAAACAATAACTATTGTTGACTATCGTACCAACGTCTGGCCATCCCTCGAAGCCGATTTGCGATTACTCTTGCTATGACCTTGCCATTCCACTCGTACATCTTTGCGACATCATCCACTCGTGATATCCAAGCTTCAACAGTCAGGTCATCTTTTTGCGGATCAAATACAGGCACGAGTGCCTCGTCACTAGGGCCCGGCACGAATTTTGGAGCACTACTTTTAATCGTCGCTAAACGCTTTTTTAGTTGTTTCACCTGACGCCGCGCGTCCCCGGAGGATACGCTTGAAGACGAGCTCGAACATGAACTCGACGACGAAGAACTCGAAGACGAGCTGCGCTTACGTTTTCTACTCGCACGGTGAGATCCACCCATGATTAACGAGTTCAACGAGCGACAAACACGGCGTCGTAATAACACTAATTAATTGCTCTCTATTAACACGTAATAAGTTAATACCAGGTAATTAAATCAAACACGAGCACACGTAGATAATCCCACTTCTGAATTTTGTAAGAAATTAAACAAGTTAGTTTCATTTCATTAAACCAAACAAAGGAACTTTACACCTCTGAATCGTCAACCCGACTGCCCGCCGCATGAATCATTTTATTCTTTTCCCATAAACACTTTTTTGCCCCATCTACTTAAATCTAAAAATAGCTCATACACCTGCTATTAAAATAATCGTAACAATTCTCGAATTTTCCACATTTTAAAAGCTGTTTTCACTGATTTGTTAACAAAACTTCAGTCTACAAAGTGACCAACGCGTTTTTCAAAATTCGATCTGGAAGTATTTTTATCGCTGTAAAGTTCAACTACAATTTTTCAATGTTAATTATTTTTTTCTTAATTACCAGATGATGATAGAGAAATTTCCTATGGTCACTTTGTAGTGCTAGTTGTCAGGTATATAGGAAAAAAAAATGAATTAATTATATTCAGAAATAAAGTCTCTATGAATTCGCCCGTTTTAATGGTTTTCGTATATGGAGTTATTTCGTAAGATTGCTCTTAATTAACACTACTAAAAGTACCTGATACAAATGAATTCGTTGCGAATTGTTATTACATAAGAGTATGATGTTTTCTTTTTCATCATCAGTACCCTCTTGTAATAATAATTATTAAATCATATTATATGTACATACATCATAATCAGTGCCGGATTAAAGAATTTGCCGCTCTACGCTAAAATTGCCGCCCCGAAATGAAAATACTGATTTACCTTGGCAAAATGGTCTCCGCCGTGATTTTTTGGATGCAAATTCATTAAGTATAGGTCCAAAATCAATATTCACTGTTAAGTCTCTTTCTATCGCTAAAATTGCTAGTGGTAATCCGGCACTGATCATAATATGTAAATAACATTTTGCACACCATATATGATAGAGTAGGTATGCTATAACAGTTGCTTTTAACAATTTATATAATTTATTCCAAACAGTTAGGTTAAGTGTATGTATGTTTAACTTGTGGCGTAGCAACATGCACGCATACCAAAATCTAACATATTCCCCAAACCAACCGCCATCAAGGTAATCCCGGGTCTTAATCCCCGAGCTGTACGCAGCGAGGCTATTAACGAGCGCACTAATGACCACATTAGGCAGACGGGTTCGGCGAAATTCCTGATGCAAGTGCACACCCCGGCACGTTCTAATGAAACGGATTAAACGTAGACTACAGGGTGTTCTTAGAACAAATCAGGAAAAGGTCCTATATAAACCGGCCGAGTACCCCCAGCACACCACTTCAAACCCTGCTGCCGAACAGGCCAGAACGAAGGCTCCTGCTACTGCTGCCGAATAGGCCAGAGCGCAAATCTTGCTACTGCTGCCGAATAGGCCAGAGCGCAAACCTTGCTACTGCTGCCAAATAGGCCAGAATGCAGGCTCCTGTTCCCGTTGCTGAATCAGCCAGGACAAAAGTGCCAGCTCTCGTGCCCCGAGGGACCACCAAGCTGGCACCGACACCGGCACCGCGTGGGCGGACGGGGGCGACCATCAAGAGTAGTTGTCACCGGAGACATCAACATCGTCGAGAACTCCGTGACGACTTGTCCGAAGCTCGCACTCCCCGAGCGGTGTCCCCTTTGCCGCCGTCACCGCAACGAGGACCCGCCACCGTACCGGAGATCAAAGGTTCCACTGGGTCATACCGACTAATCCCTCTGACAGTACCTCCACCGGCATACCATACGAGGTATCACGCGCCCAGGTCCACCCGCTGGATCCACGTCTTCCCATGGTACAACGCGACTGCGCCAAGTTAGGAGAAGAGCAATGCTATCGTCAGATAGAATTCTAATGTATATATATTATATGTAAACCGTTCCATTAATATAACTCTGCATTTATTAGAAGTTGTGTATTTGTCGGCATTACAAATCGGCTGGGCACGTGACATCAACGCACTGCGCCCCCACAAACTCTTATCGTTCAAAAACATTGCTTGTAATATTATAATTCCACAGAGTAATTCGTAATAACTCAACATTAATGTTAACATTAAAGTTAATGTTAGAATAATTGAACGTTTCCTGCAAACCGGTAATGTAGAAAAAGGAAAATTCACTGGTCGCCTCACTATAATAACACCCGATATTGTTTGTACAAAATGTTAATGACATTGTACAACAGAATCCTCATGTTCCCTAAGAATCCACTCAGAAGATCTTGAAAAACATCTTCATTTCTGACATACAAATTTTCAATGGTTCAACAACTTCACCCACCCAATTTTCGAATTCAGTTTTGTCAGTGGTATAGCAATAATTCGATAAATAATATTAACCAACAGGATATTATTTTCTTCTCTGAGGAAGCCTGGTTTCAACTATCTGGGTTTATCAATTCACAAAATTTCAGGAGTTGGTTGCACATAATCCCTTTAATGTGATTGAAGTGCCTTACATTAACTTAAAATTGGTGTTTACTTGGCAACGTCTCGGAGAAGAATTATTGGACTAATATTCTTCCGGGAAACAATTAACACCCACAGATATCAGAGACTTATATTGGAACCATTTATAAATCAGTTAGACGACATTGAATTAGAGGAGTTTTTCCCAGGGTGTTTAATCAGTAATGGTTGGTGAAAATTACAGCCTGCTCACAGTATAAGTAATTACCCAGTACCGTCACTTAAACGTCAGTGTCAAAAAAAACGGCCATTCTATTTGATACCCTTATGGAAATGCAACGTAATTTACAGCTGGGTAGGTATCAAACAAAAGAACAAATGTGACAGTTATACTCGAGTGACGCTATTGTGTGATTCTTATACTGTGGCCTGTAACTGAGCAGGCAATTGCAAATATCAGACCAGTGGTGAGATCCTGTAACCAGCGCTACGCTACCAACACTCTACCCCTCGCCTATAAGCAGGGAGTCTAAAATAAAATCAGTTTTTTTATGCGCGTTAGTCGACCAAGCGGAGACGGCATATCTTTTCCGCGAGCTTCGATGCAGTAACGCATTGTTCGGCTTCGTGCACTCGCAGCGTCGTCGAGCTCGCCCACTGTTATCTATGCATCGTATACTGCTTACGATCCCACTCTTTCCAAGCGTACGCTCGTGATAAATCAAACTGATTAAAACCAAGACTCTCTACCTATAAGTCATAGCGCATCGTAGCGTACATTAAAATTGCAATCCTGTAGATAGCGTCCGCTACTGCACGCTAAGTACAGTTATCGTAGCGTCAAAATTATATTCCCGCTAAAGATATAAAAATTTATCTACACCTATTTCTTTACCTTTAAAAGTTTCTGAGTTGACAAATATCAAATGTTCAGTGATTAATTTTTAATATTTACATAAATTCTCTTGAATTTGGCGAAAAATGTGTAGGCAAATGGAAACACGTAAGTATTTTCCTGCTCATTGGTATTTAATTCAATTTTTTGACAAAAATGTTAAGAAAATTATCAAAATATAAATTGCAGGTTTTATCAGACTGGCTTACAAAAGTTAAAACAAAATATTCTCAAAGAATAACCGCACTGTTACTGGAGGTGGACTTAATTTTGGTGTAGATTTAACTAATTTAGAAGAAAGATTGCTTGCTTTAAAAAGCTATTCATCACAAAAACGAAATCAAATATTTAATTACGATTAACTATTTTATTGAGCTTAAAATTCGTGTTGTCATAGAAATCAAATTGTTAAACTAAGGGTGGGTTTACAGAAAGGAAATCAAATATTTAGTTACGATTAACTATTTGATTGAGATTAAAATTAGCATTGCCCTACGCTGGATTTCACAAATGTCACTTAACTTTAATCATCGATTAAGAACAATCCTGTACCTATACCTTCAACACATGTAACCATGGCAACGTTTACTTTTAACGGATGATTAAATTTAAATAACGTTTGTGAAATCCGCCATTAGTTTAACAATTTGATTTCTATGGCAACACGAATTTTAAGCTCAATCAAATAGTTAATCGTAATTAAATATTTGATTTCGTTTCTGTAAACCCACCCTAAGGCAACGCTAATTTTAATCTCAATCAAATAGTTAATCGTAATTAAATATTTGATTTCCTTTCTGTAAACCCACCCTGAATGTACTAAACAGCATTAATGATAATATAAATTTTGTAAATGACACATTAGTAAGAACGGTGGGTGTATTGGTAACACCATGTAGTAACTGTCATTAGTAAAAAATAATATCAATAAAATGTCAATATCAAAATTACTCTATATTTTGTAATTTGTGTTATGCGAATTATAAGACAAATTAATAAACAGAAATAAATTAAATACATTTTCATCGAAAATAATTATTTATTAAATTCATTTTTATTATTTACACCATCATTATAAATGTTGCCACTTTCCAAATCCCCTGATTTTCTTATGGTTCTCTTTCAAACATTGGGACTTCTGCAAATGGAATTCTCAATTCCACACACATATTGTGCAACACTGCACATGCTGTAATAATTGTTCCTGTAAATTCTGGCGAAAATCGAAGAACCCTTTCACCAAGCAGGCACAGGAGTCGCCCTTTTAGAACGCCATTGCAGCGTTCTACACAATAGACGACTAATGTTTTTAGTTTACACAGTACCGTACGCGCTAGATTACGAAAACCTACGAAGTGGTAAGCGGGCGAATTACAGGATCGCAAAAACGCTACGATGAGTTTCGCTATCAAGTTAGCGTAGCGCACCGCTAAAGTTACAGGATCCCGCCACTGAAACGTTAATTAATGTATTCAATAATTTATCTCAAAGGATTCAATGCTGCTTACGTGAAGGCGGTCAACATTTTGAACATTTTGAACATTTGCTCTAATATTCTATTAAACCCGGACTTTTTATTTCCTTATTTAAATAATTTGGTGTTCAGAACACATAGTAAACAATTTGGAAGAATTACAGCAGGTAACATGAAACGTTAATAATGTCTTCAATAATTATCTCAAAGGATTCAGTGCTGCTTACGTAAAGGGGGCCAATATTTTCAGGTTCCGAATAATAATAATAATCTGTTAAACAATTTTCATCCTCACAGTAAACATCAACTCTAACCTATAACTACGCAATCGCGCTGATTGGATACTGCCAATTCCTCAGTGTTCCCAATATACTAAATTTGCTTCAATCATTAAAAGTCACTCGGTACATATACACATTGTTCACAAATTAAAAAACCACCAACTGCTGCATTATGTTGGTATAAAACATAAGTCCCCTATAAAACATTATCAAAATAGCAAGGTTGGCAATACACAAGAAAGGAGACCAACAAGTACAGGGCGATCAATGTCAACTGTCCTGAGTTGGCAATACTTAATTTGAGGTGGGATACCTGAATAATTGGCTACAGTGGTGTATGTCACCGCCTGGTTTTAGAAGGTTATGTTATAATCTGTATGGTATTGTTTATTTTCAGGTTTCTCAGTAGGTACTCTAATAAACATATGTTAAAAATAGCAAAAAAATACTACTTTACAAAGATTTATTAATGCTTCCAATCGTGCTAGTGTAATGTAATGCAAACACAGAATCTTGTTTTTTTTTTTTGTAGATACTCAGGTTCACGGGGATCGTTTTCAGGTTGTCAAACAACGCTAGATTATTAAGCTTGCTTTTAATTGATGAACGAATCATTAGAGCTTAACGAGCTCAGTTGGACTGTATTCTAAACAGAATTCTGATTGCCGTGGATGCCTTAGGCTGGCTGCACAACGAACACAACACAGCCGAGGATTTTGTAACATATTTGAGTAAATGTAATACCGCACCTTGCATGCAGTAACACGTCACACATAGACAGCAGTGAATTTTTACTCTGTCTCGGCTGTCTCCTTTGTGGAACGAACACAGTTTTCCTCGGCCTCTGCTGGGATATTTTCCTACGCTGAACTCTGCTGCCCCATCAACATATTAAACGAAATTGACAACGACGCCCATGTATTAAACGCACGGTTAATTAAACTTTTCAACCATATTATTTCTTTCACGGTTTGATTTCCCGCAACATATGCAGCCTCAGTAGTCAATAATGCCACCACTTTCTGCTTCATTGACAAGCAATTGTATCATCCAATTTTACTACGATACCTGTTGTCGATCTTGTCTTCACGTTTCCAGCATAATCTGCATCGCTGAATGCTTGCAGATGATCATTTTGCTTTGCTGGATAGTAAAGTCTATAATCATAGGTTTTTTAATAGCTACATGACACAGGCACTTTTATTAAATTTTAGTGTTTTTTACTTACAATTTTAAAAGTCATGCAGAATCATAAATGGCATTGTCTTATTAAAGAAAGATTTTTCTCAATAGAAGTTACTGCAGAGTAAAAATCCGGAGAAAACAATAAAAACGAACAAGTATAAGTACCATATCAGGCGAAAATAAATAAACATGAATCTGAATCATGTTTGTAAACTATCAAACATAAAAATATACTAATGTAGGGACGTTTTTGCTGCCAACCCCGGACACTTGAGATTGACCACTAGTGATGTGCAAAGTAGCGATTTCTTAATAACGCCGCTATCCGTGATTGCTATTTTGAAATAGCGGCGATTTTAAACCGTTATTGCGATCGCGGGTTGAAAACTTAACGTCTATACGAATAACAAGTAAATACGAGCATATGCGATAGGTTCCTTTGTTGCTGGATGGCGGGAATAGCCACCAGCTTTGACTTGAATCAATTAACTGTGGTTGGATTTTTAACAGGTCCTAGCTGTTAAAAAAAACTACCAAGAAAACAGTAAATAAAAAACCTAATAACGCTTAAAATCCAGTTAAAAATCACTGCGGTAAGATGTTTCGTTGAACGTGAAGAAATCGATCAAGCGATATTTACTAGCAGTATTCCGATCCGCTTTAAATCGCGGTTTTGTAATCGCCGTTATTTGGTAATAGCGGCGATTAAATAATCGGTAGCGAAATATGGCTCATCACTATTGACCACGTCAAGCTGCGTCCAGACTTGAACAGGACGAACAGAACAAACTGAACGAACCGTACGTGCAGAGCAGAATAGTCTGAACAAGTGCTCGTTGCGTTCGGCGTATTTGCCTAATTTTTTCTTGTTCTAATACATTGAAATGTATATTTCCGTCCTCTCCTTAATTGTTTGGCGAAAATAAATCCTTTAAACTGCGTCCAGACTTGAATAGAACGTACAGAACAAACATAACGCGCAGAGCAGAATTCGCCAAGTGTGGACGTGAATGCGAACCGAAACAAATGAGCCAAATGTTTTCCGAAGCAATTCCGATTTACCGACAAGCTTCGGAAAACATTTGGCGTGTTTGGTTCGGTTGGGAGACACGTCCACACATGGCGAATTCTGCTCTGCGCGTTATGTTTGTTATGTTCGTTCTATTCAAGTCTGAACTCAGTTTAAAGGGTTTATTGTTCGCCGAACAATTAAGAGGAAATATGTATACATTTCAATGTAATAGAAAAAGAAAGAATTTGGCGAATACGCCGAACGTAACGAGCACTTGTCCAGACTATTCTGCTCTGCGCATAAGTTTGTTCTGTTCATCCTGTTCAAGTCTGGATGCAGCTTAAGATTTTGACATCAAACAAGACTAATAAACACAACAAGAAATTTAGTGGGACAATGGCTGCGTTCACCAGAACCAAGCGCTCATGCAGCACTCGTCTGTGATTGGCTTATTTCCAAAAAATTCAAAAAATCCACCAATCTGAGATGAATGCTACTTGAGCGATTGTTCTGATGAACGCGGCCAATACCAATACGGTTTCACCAAAGAAAGATCAACGACTGATACGATTCACATAGTAAAACAAATAATAGAAAAAGCACAAGCGAACCAACTGGAAATGGAACTACTTTTTATTGATTTTAAACAAGCTTTTGACTCCATCCAAAGAAACAAACTAATAAACGCATTAAAAGAGCTAGGAATAGGAATCAAGATAAGAAGGTTAATACAGATGACTATGAAAAGAACAAAAATGAGTGTGAAAACCCAAAAAGGGGAAACGGAAGAATTTGAAATAAATAAGGGTTTACGGCAAGGAGATTCCTTGTCCGCTACATTATTCAATTTAGCATTAGAGTATGTTTTAAGAAGAATTTACAAGGGTACAGTGTAGGGATGTTCCAAAGTAACAAAAATATCGATATTTCTGATCGATCCGGATCGGATTGTAAAGTATCGATACACCACATATCGGAAAAGAAAAAATTGATATTTCAAATAACGATCTTTGATTTAACAATTTTTGAAGACCCGATTTTTCAGTTCATGGTTATTAAAAATATTTTCGGTTACCATAGTAATATTTTGTTTAAATAAAAATGTTCCACACGTTGCTTGGCATGCTGCTATCTACGTAATAACAAATATATTTACATATAAACAAA
Source organism: Dorcus parallelipipedus (assembly GCA_958336345.1). Lineage (NCBI taxonomy): Eukaryota > Metazoa > Arthropoda > Insecta > Coleoptera > Lucanidae > Dorcus > Dorcus parallelipipedus. Next base: position 19,319,226 of record OY284479.1, read on the forward strand.
GCCACACAAAGCCAACAATATATGAAAATAATGTTTCTTTCGTGTGATGAAACAATGACAATCTCACTTACGAAAATAACGTACTTTATGTCGAGTAGTAGTAAATGCTATTTTTTCTACTCATGCTACGAAAATAAGTCCTATTTTCGCCATGATCTCTAGAAGTGGAAATATTTCCATCGTTAGGTAGAAAAAGTCGTACTTTAACATAGGGTTTATTATGGCGAAAATACTTATTTTCGTAGCATGAGTAGAGAAAATATTAAACGTTAATAAAATTTTTCACAAGCAAAATGAATACGAAATACTTCAATCTGTCAAATTAATATAACCATAAATACCAATGAATTAGGATAGGCTAGAAATCGTGAAGTATACAGCTTATGGAAGGCCACATAACCTTTAGCTTTGTTTTGGTCAGACACCGCGACTGATTGGTCGAGGGGCATATCATGGACGCATTCGTGAACAGCTGACTTGCCGGAGTCAAATAATTGTTCATTTTGCGTATTAATAAGTAGTTTTGAATGAATATTAATGTGATAACTTGTGTCATGACTAATTCTTATGCTATTTGTAGCATCATTAAAGGATGATTTACATTATAAGACAACGACACGACACGTAGCGTAACAGACACGACACGAAAAATACGCAATGTGTACATTATCAGACACACATCAGACAGTCAGATTCGAAAAATACACTGTACTTCAACAACACGCACAGACACGAAAAACATTCCTGGTCAGATTGTCGTCTCGTCTTGTCTTAGCCGATACGTGTCGTTGCAGGATAGTGTGCATGATATCATTGAATTACATTGAATAATGTTTCCGTGTCTTGTCTGTTACGCTACGTGTCGTGTCGTTGTCTTATAATGTAAATCATCCTTTATCAGTTTCGTAAACGTTTGTTGAAATGTAAATAAGTCAGCAGCGTCGGATGTGTTTAAAGCTAAGTTCACATGCATTGCGGATACGCAAAATTTTTATTGCGGATCGTTTCTAATTGGTTCATTTTGATTGAAATATACATAATGAACCAATTAGAAACGATCTGCAATAAAAATTTTGCGTATCCGCAATGCATGTGAACTTAGCTTTACACAACGAAATTGAACGTCCGTTTTCAGTGGTTTTACTTACGTTTAGAATCACACATTGGATTTCATAGAACAGAAATTTTTGGTAAGAGCTTTTTGTTTAGTGCCAATAGCTCACAGTTGTGTATTTTATACTGAAAGAATGAGCAACATTCCCCTGCTATGTGACGGTACGCTATTGGTCCTGTGGGAAATGTAAACAAATTTAGAGGTTATGTCAACTTCAAAGTTTTAATATTGGATGCTATTTCTATGCTTAATAATTCATTGATAAATACACACTGCTGCAGGCATACCAACCTGCTGGCTTCGAGTCCTATAAAAGTACCACTACTAATAAATTGTGCAAAAAAAATCGAAATCGATCCGGTGACATTTTCCGATATATCGAAAATAAAAAATATCGATCAAAAAAATCGGATATCGTCACGATATCGTTGTCATAAATATCGATACCAACAAAATCGATTCGGATCGGAACATCCCTAGTACAGTGAGGACAGGTGGAACCCAAATCATAGCCTACGCAGATGATGTCGTTTTAGTGGCAAAAAACCGAGCATTATTCTAGGACCAGTAAGAATATCAGAGAATGAATACCGTAGCAGAATAAACTTTGAATTAAAGCAAGAGATCAAGGAAGACATAGTAAAGAAGATAAAAGAACAAAGGCTAAGATGACTGGGGCATATATGGAGGTCAGGCACTGATAAAACAATCTTCTCAATATTAGAATAGAATGGAATCCTGGTTGCAAAAGAAGAAGGGGGAGACCAAGAACAACGTGGTTGCAAGAGGTAATACCCCACATAGGAGTGTGAAGCAACAAAACAGATAATCTGAGTACAAATTCGTTTTACCGGTGTTGAGGGCGGCGCGGTACTATGTAACTTTTTTATTAGAGATCGTGTCACTTACATATTTTGCACGTTGCTTCTAAAGAACAACAAAAAGGATAATCTGAGTATAAGTTCGTTTTATCGGTGTTGGGGGCGGCCCGGTACTACGTAACATTTGAGGGGTTTCTGTAAAAAAACAATATTTCAAGTATTCATTTCCCGTCGTGCGCGCTTATTAGCGCCAGGTCAGGTACATCTAAGTAAGCGATAAACAAACTCGAGCGAGTAACTTTATCAGTGGTTATTGTTTACGTCAAATTCAATTGCGTGTAATTTACTGCTGTTAATATTAGCAATGGCGAATTTAAATGAACATGAAAGAATTGAAATACTTATGATGCTGGGTTATAGAGATAGACGTAGAAGTTTACAAGACGTTTGTTATTTATTTAATGATGCGCATCCTGATAGAAATCCAATTTCTAAATTCGTTGTTAGTAAAACTTTGAAACGTTTCGAACAAACCGGCAGCGTTAAAAATTTGCCAAAGAGTGGTAGACCGAGAACATCGACCAGTGATGATAAAAAGCTGGATATTTTATTGGCTGTATCTGATGATCCCCATTTATCAACCAACCAATTAGCGGTAAATCTCAATATTTCACAGTCATCAGTCGTTAAAATGTTAAAAAGTGAAAAGTATAAACCTTATAAGGTACAACTTGTACAGGAATTGACGGAAGATGATTTTGATAGGAGACTTCAATTTTGTGAAGAAATGTTAAATATTTGCAATAATAACGAAAATTTTGTTAATAACATTCTTTTCTATGACGAAGCTACTTTTTGCCTTACCGGTGAAGTAAACATAACTGCAGATATTGGTCACTTGTCAATCCGTTTTGGTTTTTGGAGCACCATACGCAGTATCCCCAAAAAGTTAATGTTTGGGTTGGCATTCTAGGTGGTCATATTATAGGTCCCTTTTTCATCGATGGCAATTTAAATTCGGCTCTGTATATGCAGTTATTGCAAAATCAAATTATACCTGCTTGTGCTACGCTCTATCCTCATGAAAACAACGAAAACCTTCCCAATAACAATATCTGGTTTCAGCAAGATGGCGCCCCACCACATTATGGTTTAAATATTCGTCAGTATCTTGATAACGTTTTTCCAAATAGATGGATTGGGAGACGAGGTGAAATTGAGTGGCCAGCCCGTTCCCCTGATTTAAGCCCTTTAGATTTTTTCCTCTGGGGATATGTAAAAAACAAAGTTTATAAAGATAAGCCCGATGACATGGAAGATTTAAAAATTCGAATTACCAGAACGATACAAGAAATTCCCCGTGAATTTTTAGAGAATTCTCTTCGGGGTTTTGTAAATCGATTGAGTCATTGTCAAATTACAAATGGAGGACAATTTGAACACTTAATTTAATTTACTTAGTTATTAGTTTTTTTTTTGTTTTTTGTTTGTTTTTTTTTTGTTTTTGTTGTTGTTTTGTTTGTGACCCATAACTTCACTTTTGTCTTAGATCTACCTAACTAAGGGTCAGTTTCATAATAGAATTTAAAGGAACCTTTAAAATAAAGTCACAATCTGATGTGTAAACAAATGTGTTTTCATATTTGTTTTGACATCTAAATGTGACCTTAGTTTATAGCCTCCTTTAAATTCCATTATGAAACTGGCCCTAAAATAAATATTTGAACCAGTGTTTTCAATTTCACAAAAAAGTGAAAAATGTTTCTTTTTCAGAAATCCCTCAATTCTAAAAAAAACAAGAATGCTATTGTAAAGAGAAAAAAATACTCTACCGAACGGTATATTAAAATTAGAATGTTTCCATTTAAAAAAATTACGCAGATAGGCGTAACTCAAAAACAATTGAAGAAGAAAAAAATTCAAGTATTCTCAATTGTAGATAAAAATTTCCTAAAAAACTTTCATAAAGCACATATTTCTTAAAATGAATATTAACGGCAATAAATGGCCGTTTCCATACTTTTAACTAACCCTGTATATTATATTATATACAGGGATATTCACATAAACCGTTCCTTAAAAGTTTTCAAGGTTGCAGTTCACGTAGATATTTGAAATTTAAGGAGCAAGGGTTTTCCGTGGAGATCTCTTTAAATAAAATAAAATTGCCTTTGTATCACTTCCGGTTGTACCGGAAGTCGCTATCTACTCGCTTATTTTAAATGGAATGCTATATTTTTTATCACGTTTTTGAATTCTACATGTAAAAATATGTTAAATTGCAATACATTTCCCTATCTCTAAAATGCATCATTTTTGAGATATTTTGAATTTTTTTAGAAATTTGGATTCTGCAATCTGATTTTCAAAAAATTATAACACAGCTGTTATTGAAGCAATTTTATTTGTAATAGCTAATATTGTATTTGAAGCTTTAAGGTTCTTAAAAATTCCATCAGCATAATCTATTAAGCTACAGGATGTCTAAAACGCACCGCTCCACTCGAAGATATTCAAACACAGAAAAATACTTTTTTTCAAATGGAATGACCGATATTTTAATGCACCATTGTATGTGGAATCAAATGCTGCGTCGAACTGTACTAGCATTCCCTATACCTAACTTTAACAGTTTTTGAGTTATGAAACATTTTCGATTCATTCAAAGAAAATTACAATTTTAATAGGTCAAATATTTTTAATTTTATTAAGATAGCATGGAAATTATAACAACGATTACTGTTACTACAAATTTTGTAGTCAACCAAAGAAAATAGAATTTGGCAAGTGGAAATTCACAAATTTTAATAGTTCTTTAATCATCCTTCTCTTAGGACGCTTGTGATCTTATAAAACGAAAAAGTATGAATTTCATTACTTTAAATTGAAGAATAAAATAGCTGCTAGTTTGCAATTCTCTGGAGTAGCGTGAAAGTATTTTAAAACCATTGTCTAATTATCTTCGTTATTTGTTACTGATCTTCGTACATTTTATTTTTCCAAATTGTATAAAGTTAGGTTCAAACTTTCCAAACTGTGTTTTGTTCATAGGAGACAAGAGGAGTACATTTGATTGAACACACATTCTCTGCTGTGAACAATTTTAGATCATTCTTAATGAATTTAAAAAATAGATTTAAAATATCAGCGTTTGAGTAATTTTGATTTTGATTCTCAATTTTTTTTTGCTTTTGCTTAAAATTTGTAGTAACAGGAAACGTTAAATGCAATTGTTTGTTGTTTTCATAACTATATCAACAAAATTAAAAATATTTGACCTATTAAAATTGTAATTTTCTTTG
>OY284479.1:19324662-19351411 GCA_958336345.1 Dorcus parallelipipedus
AGACTTTTTTTTATCAAGAATTATTTGAATGAATATCCGTCTCGGTGAAGCTTAGACTTTAGGGACTTTGTACTTCGAGCGATTCTTCGGTGTACTGGTAAAAACAGGTGCAGTTTATAAAATAACAGGTAAATCAGGTAACCGTTTATAAAATAACAGGTAGCAGTTTATAAAATAACAGATAAAACAGATAGCAGTTTATAAAATAACAGGTAAATCAGGTAGCAGTTTATAGATGTGACAGAGAGCAGTATAATAGCAAAAGTGATGGTAGGCAAGCACACATGCGAGTTTCATACATCCATGTAAAATTTCCATATAGAAGTGACATTGAACGTTAATAGCACATCTACTGATTTAAGTTCCTATTTAATTTTACGTAGGGTCTAAACAGACTATTATGTTGGTGTAAACAAAAGCAATTTAATCGGTTGAGACGTGGAAGCATATATGATAAGTACTATCTATACCAGGTATGTTTTTTTTAGAAGTGCATACATTCCCCAAATCAGCTTGAAAAAAAAAATTTTTTACTACTTTAGATAATTATATAGGTATTTTACTCAATCTGATTGTCTGTATGCTCGGTTAGTCGATAATACTGATAGAGTAATAGAATCTAACGCTGTCAACGCCATCATCCTTAAACAGGGTGTCAACTATCTTGAGGTATCTTTTTGTATTTACTGTATCATCTAACTTGATAATTATTTCCATATACAGTATGTCCCCAGATTGAGTTTCCACGAAAATTGTTATTCAATGTATTCCCCAATGCTCCTCTGCGCACTTTTCTACCATATATCTAAACTCCCTGTTTTAATGGCATATTATTATTTATTTATGTAAGTCATGCGTTTCTGTTCCTGAGGCTGGAAGAGACACTTATGGTTACGCCTGACTGATAACAGCTCTGCACTTACCTTACGTTGACCTTGACATCACTCTGCTTATTTATTATCCACTAGTACTGTTACCTTACAGTTTTTCAGATCTTACAGTGTGACACACATACATACACATTTTGCTACTGATCTATTCATACGCTTTCATCTTCGTTAAAAATATAGCATCTGTTATTAGAAAAGCTGTATATAATTTTATTTCAGGAATCAAACAGTTTTAATATTTTCATAAGGATCAATGATCGGGCACATTGTAGCAGCAGATTTATTTAAAAACTATAAGATAAAAAATTAGCAAAATGCTGCGTTTATGGTTTTAAATTTAAAAACATGCTTACTTTACTCTCAAAATTGTCTAAGTTCAAATTACATTTAGAATTATCGTCTTAAAGGGTTGGTCACACTGGCTCCAATATTAAAAATCAATTTAAAAACAACTTCATATTAACAAATGTATACGGTCACAGTAGGATCGTAATGAACTGGAGTATACTGCCGACTACGTCAGATAACCGAACAAAACAAAGAAATTTATTTATTATTTTGGACATATTCGGTAGAATCATTCCAAACCCTCTAATAAAATGTTTGATTCCTACGAAAATGTATCCTAATATACACAAAAATAATAGATTACGATAAAGTAATCATACTAGTATTTGACAGGCAGCCTTTTTGGCACACATAATATAAAACCAAAACAGGGATATGTCAGGAAAACAGAGTTCTTCCTAATTCAGCAATACAATAATGAAGTGCTATTGTATTGTTCTGCCGTACAAGTTCTGTTGAATCTGGAGCCAGTGTGACCAAACCTTTAGCCGGAATTGCCAATGTGATTAATTAAACTTATTTTTTAAGTGCTGAGAGGTGGGAGGGGATTGCATTGAATAATGTCATTCAACAGTTGCGGAAAATCCATGGACACACTGTTTAAAATTCTATATATAATAAATTTTATGGAATAGATTATATGCACAAGACCGTAGTCCAAATATGTATACTTCAATACAAAGTTAAAGCGTTTTGCTTTTACGGATGAGGTCGTTGCTCAAAAATATTAACTTAAAGGTAATGACGCTTCAGATTCTAGCTACACATTATAAACTTATAAACAAAACGGCTTTTATAAGCAGATAGTATTAATTATTGTTCGCAATTTAAAACATACTATTATGTTGATGTAAACAAAATCGGTCGTAATCGGTCGAAGCGTGGAAACTGATACAGTGAGAATCTTGTAACGCTGCACATAGATGAAAATTACATCATCAGATAATACATATCTGAGTTATATAAAATTGCATATAGACGCTTTAACATTACGTTGCTATGGTTACTACTCAATTTTCAATGCTGAATCATCTAAACTGCACATAGAAAGTATTAAGGAAGGTTTATTTCATTGCATGTTTTTAGCTGGAAATTTGTCTATCCAGAAATTTGGCAGCAAATAATGCAGAGACCTCTCTCAACGAAGTTGTATTTGAGAATAATATGTACATTTCGACTTTTTCGGTGGTTGTATACATTATTTTACAATAAGTTAAAAGAACAATTTAATTCAATCTGACAATTCAAAATCAGTAGGGTCATTAATAACAGCAAACGGTAACCATGGTGAATGAAATAAATTTGGAAATAATAATTTAATAATGCTTCCATTGATAACTACTATGTGCAGTCTTATAAGGTTCTCAGTGTATGATAAGTACTAATCTATACCAGGCTCCTTTTTTTACTAGTTTAGATAATTGTATAAGCATTTTACTCAATCTGATTGTCTGTATGCTAGGTTAGTTGATAATACTGAGAAATTAATAGAATCTAACGCTGTCAACACCATCATCCTTATACAGGGTGTCATCTATCTCGAGATATCTTTTGTATAGATCATCTAACTTCATAATTATTTCTATATACAGTATGTCCCCAAGATTGAGTTTCCACGATAATTGTTTTTCAATTCCCCATCCACCCCTACGCACTTTTCTATCATATATCTAAATTCCCCATACCATACATATTATTACTTAAGGATATATTGTAGTTTCGTTAGATTTTTAGACTATGTTTTTAAACGTATTAATTGTAACATAAATTAGATTTTTAGACTATGTTTGTAAACGTATTAATTGTAACATAAATATAATGAGATTTCACATTAAATTTATCAATGATCGTTTGGTAAGTTTTATTTTCTTTTCTTTATTTCGGTTATATTCAGTAGAATCATTCCAAACCCTCTAATATAAACTAAAATAATGGATTATGATAAACTAACTAACCACACTTAAGAAATAAATTTGATTAATCGATACGATAATTTTATAGAAATATTTTTTTTCACTCACACCTAATGCAGCAGCAAAAATGAATTCAAAATCGTTCGATAATTGTTTAGTTATTTCATTGCAAAATATGATATCACAACAGAGATAATGCTTAGAGGTAGTAATGACTTACAACAACAACGCTTTGTTTCGCTATCCTATAAACACAGCATAATCAGCATGGAAACTGTTTGTCAACACCTTTAACCTGACAAGGCAAGATTTTTAATTTGAATTATCTGATCACTGCTTGAAAGCATAGATCTATTATGCTGCTAATTATACGAGACACCACATGTGAAATTTTGAATTTCGCGCCAACTAATGATTGTTAAGGTAGAGGTCGCCTATGTGGGTGTGTTTTACCGCCAGTATGAGCAGTGACGATTGCACAACATTATGATATACGCCATTCTTAGCGGATACGCGGTGAAGGCGGAGGTGAACGTTACTTTATGTTCGGTCTTATGAAAATTTATGATTTATATGTGTTTTGTTTTAATAAAGAAGTGCTGAGACACCACTGATCATATTCATACAATTTAAGGATGCATTCGATATAATGCTCAATGCACGCGATGAGCAGAAGTGTGAGGGAGAGCGACTGCGTTTCAGTGCATGTAAGAGTGAGAAAAGAAACACTCCGTGCGTTCAGTCGAATGCGCTCTAACAGGTCACGTGACAGATTATTCATCCGGAATATTGAATTTTCCCGCCAAGGAGAGTGAAGCTGCTGTGTGTATTTATGCTGCCCTATAAATTTCAAACTGCTAAACCAAAAACGTATACTCGAAATGTCTAGTTAAAGAAAGAGATTTCAATTATACACAGTGTGCAAGGACATCAGTAAATTTCGAGTTATAGAGGTACGACTATAATTGGTTATTTAATTTTTATTGGTATATTGGTATGTAATATAATTTTTATTAAAGCATTTTTGTTGAACGAAGAAGTAGCAGATAACGTTTCTAACGAGAATCAATATAATTTGCTCAATTCGATTGCATCTACATTCTGATAGCATAATCGTTACTCATTTAACATTTAGTTTTAGTTTACAACAGATCAATCAATCAATACAGTACTTAATGATAATAATAGTAACATACAGAAATACAGCGTAGAGGTGATGCAAGTTAAAATATTTTTATGTTCATTCACGAACACCGATACATTTAATTCAATTCAAACAAGAGATCATTCGAAAAAATGTTTATATGAATATAGACATTTGTGTATCTAGTATTGCTTTAATAAACTTTCAAATTTGTTTATATTATATTATACTTTTGATTTTCAGTGGTAAGGAATTAAAAGCCTTAAGGTCAATTACATTAGTGTGCAATAAAATTCTCTGGCAGTAGAGAGAGCAGTGAAATGAATCAAGGTTAAACACATGCGATTAAACGCTATTATCAAAACGTTTATGCATTCAAGGTTGAAGCGCGCGCAAATTAAAATCATAAATGTAGTAGTTAAAAAATATCTGTTATTCTGTCTACATCTCTTGTATATGTAACTTTTCGAACAGCTTAAACTGTACCCTGTATAAAAGGATTGACCCTGTTTAATTAAAACAAATCACAGAAAATCTGTGAACATGTAGGATGTTCAGAATTAGCATAATTAAAACTTTAATTTATCTGTTCAACAAGTCTTAACATGTATAGATGTAGATATTTTATTCAGTTTGTTAGCAGAGATTCAAAGAATTAGAGATAAAAGGTATTTGTTTATGAAGTCTTACCAAGAATAAAAGTTAATGGAAACACATTATTTTCTTCAGTTTCTAAACGTATGCAAAGGTGAAAATGTCTCCAGCTAAACTTCGTTTGTTAGCAGAGATTCAAAGCATTAGAGATCAAGGAGATTTCATTGACTTGGAACCATCTACGAATGAAAAATACGAGATGATTAGTTTGAAAACAGTTAAGTAGTGTAGTGATTCCTAAATCAGCTTGAAAGATACTACTTCCGTTTGCAATTAATTTGATAAATTTCATTGTATCTATTTCTAATTTCATTCTCAGTTAAAATAAATATTTAACTTTTTTTTATCACCCCGTATACGTTCCTTAATTCTACACCGCGAGTTATGAAACATCCTGTATTTTTAATTTTAAATCTAATGCGCACACGTAGATTACTCAATGCATTGCAATTTACTGATAAGAAAAATGCGCTGCGAACTGCAGCACAGCACTTTAGTTTGCATCATCTGTCTCTACAGAAAAGAGTTCATTTTACGTTTTCTCTGTGCGCGTTAATTATGGATACCATTTCGAATATAAATAGTGCTACTTCGTTAAAATCATTACCTATTAAGAAGTTGTCGGAGCTGGAAATCAACCGCAAGTATCCGTTGTCCGATTTAAAATATGTAAAAACGAAATTTGGAGAATCATTGCTGGCGGAACTCGATCAAGAGTTTGTCGTGTTTCTGCCTCGTCGATTTAACAAAGCCATACCCGAAGATAAGATAGGTGACGTGTTGTCTTCACAATGCGGCTTGATTTACAAAGGATTGGTGAAATTAGCCAGTAAACCGCAGCCGGCTTATGACCTTGAATTTGAGAAATATTAAAAATACAAGTAAGTACAAAATTTATTATCTTATTTCAAGTCACTAGAATTGGTCTTTTTTTTTCAGCTCGTTAATGTAAAAAATTATTAGCTTAGTTATAAACATAATTTTAAAATTAGATTATTATTAAACATTGAAATGGATTTACGAGAATATTTCGTTTCGTTGCATAAACGTTTTGAGTTACGTACGATAACTCTAGTGCGACTCTTCTTCGACTTTAGCATGCGGAAGTGCGCCAGGTAAAAAATTATAATTAAGGTCGCGGCGGTATTTAATGCATAAGATGTCTAAACCGAAAACGTATATGGAGTTTAAAAAAAAATGTATTAGAAAATGAATCAACCAAATCTTCACATTCGATTAACCGAGAATGAAATTTAGCAAATTAATTGCTTCACAGTTTTCGTTTCTCAGATATTTACAGCGCGTTTGCAATTTTATGTTCAGTTTGAAACAGTTAAGTAGTATAGTGATTCCTAAAACGGTTTGAAAGAAAATTTGATTCATGATGTGTACTGAAACGACTTCCGTTTCCTAAATTTCATTCTCGATTAATCGCGTGGTCGCGAGTGTTGCTATCTGCTAACACGTCTCGACAAGTATTAACATTCCTGAAACCGCCCACGCGTTCATCTTATTACACATCTCGAACTGATACGAGCAATTGATCCCAACGGTCGAGCGGTGGCTTAGATGGACGGCTCACGAACGAGTTCGAAAAAGGATATCATTCACCGCTCGCGTCGTTAATATTACACATATCGAACAACTGACTGAACGGCCGAGCGGCTTAGGTGGACGCCTCACGAACGTCGAGGAACGGGTTCAAATCTCTCTCTCTGGCTGGAGGAAAAAAATTCGTTATCTTGAAATAAACATCTATTAGCGCTGGTCATAAGTCGACGCGCTATTTAATACATATGATATATGTAACTACGCCCAAAAATGTACCAAGGTCGCGAGTCTAGATATCTACTGCCGCGTCTCCCCCTCTCGCTCCAGCTTGCTCACGTCTCGCTTCTGCTGCCGCTTGCGCGCGACCCCGCTCCCCCTTCTCACCTCACCCCCCCTGACCACGATCCCCGCAAAAATTGCAATCTCGAGGCCTGTGTTAAATCTTATGGGAAATTGGCCCCGAACGCCCATAGTATATCTACTTACCAATAACGCTGGAGCGTATTTGTTCGATTCTATAAGTTATGAATTAAATGGGAAGGAGTTAGATAAAGTACGAGACCCTGGAACGGTAAGCTTGATAAAAAGCTACTTGTGCTACGAAAGAGATGATTATTCCCTTAGTATTGGAGGTTGGAATTACCGCGACGGTTCCTTGGTGACATATGACCCCATAAAAACGACATTCTTTTTAAGGATACCTCTCTGGCATTTACTTGGATTCTTTCATGATTACAAGAGAGTAGTGTTTGGTAAACAAGTTTTACGATTAATTAGAGCTCGTAGAGATAATAATTGTTTTAAAGTATCAAAAGATGATACTATTGGCGAATTAACCATAACCAATATAGAGTTAAAGGTGAAACATGTATTTTTAAATGATGTTCTAAAACTGAATTTGTTGTCTGAAATAAATAACGATAAACCGATCTTAATACCATTTAGACAGTGGAAACTTCATGAGTTACCTGCACTAACGAATGACGCTACACAAGAAGTTTGGTCCGTTAAAACATGTGCTAATGTGGAAAGTCCGCAATACATTATCGTAGCATTTCAAACTAATAAAAAAGATCAGAAGAAGCAAGACGTCACCCAATTCGATAATATTGATATGTCTAATATAAAATTAGCATTAAATTCCGAATATTATCCCTATGAAGATATGAAACTAGATTTTAGCTCTAAAAAGTATAGTGAAGCATATTGTATGTATACACAGTTCTCCAAATTATTCGCTTCTAATAATAAACCAATGCTAGACTTTATGGCTTTTAGTAACCGAGCATTATTCATCATTTCCAAGAGAAATGAATCAATAAAGTCTTCCACTATAGATGTTAAACTAGAGATTGAAAGCAAAAAAGCATTCCCGCAGAATACTAAGACTTATTGCATAATTATTCACGATCGGATGGTGGAATATTTACCTCTAAGTGGAAAAGTAAGAAATGCTATGTAAGAAAAAGTTACACCATATTATTTCAGTAATAGAAGAACCATACATTGATAAACATGAGACATTCAGGGATTTAATCTTCCCGAATTTCATCCTAAAGAAATATCGTTCATTAATGGACACCAAAATGCTGCTCACTATTTCTTAAAACCTCCAGTGCCCTACAGTATGTTAAGTCACGATATAAAGAGACAAGGGAAATATTTAGAATCTTTTCATCGTGGTCTAAAATATAGCAGTGGTTACCTTTGTTACAGTGTAAGTTACGCTGACTTGGATGACATATTACGTATTCACTTGCTTAATGGTGTTGCTGATATGGTGTACGTAAAAGGACATCAGAAGCAAGAATTTCTCAATAGAAAATTACGTGAACTAGGTGAAAATTCAACACCGCCACCTGTGATCAACGTAGAACATATTAATTTTTGTATGGATCAACCACCTATACCTAATTTCCTAAAAGACTCACCATATTGTTTAAATCATTTTGCTAATGCTAAGTATATGTGTAGTTTAAGAAATAGTTTTAAGCTTTATGATTGGTTGTATTTAAATTTACCTAAATAAATACTTTAATTTAATGATGTTACTTATTTCTCCACCCCTCCTCCTCCTCCTAATTAAACTCTTATTATAACTACCTGTTAATTTTCAAATCGTTTACCAGATATCATAGCAGTGAGATGTCTTTTTCAGATAAATTAAAATTATTGTTAAAAAAACATTCTCAAAAATTACAGCAGTTACAACAAACTATAAGATTTTACGAGAAAAAAAAGCGTATGTTTTTAAGTTTTAATAATTTACATATTGACTACGACAACGACGACGACGACGATAACGGTGTATTTAGTGATAGAAGACGGTGTGGAAAATTTTTACGTGCAACGACAGCAAGAAAATTATCCCTAAAAAAAAATGTCACAACCATGTGGTCATATAGCCAATTCTATAAACAGTCGTTGTAAAGTATGTGAATGTTGCGAAAAAGAAGAGATTCCAAAATTCCAAAATATTCTTTACATACATCAATCGTACAATTCGAAAGAAGGTTTTGCCTGTTTCGATATAGCTCGATTGAAAAATAACAGCGGTTGTTCAGGATGGGTAAAAATGGCATCCCACCTTATTAACAATCACATTCCTACATTTTACACTTCGATACCTAATAATAGTACACAATATAAGACGAGGATTATATTTCAAGATGGTACCTCTGAAGACTTGCATTGGAAAATGATAGAAAAAGACGCATGCGCCACAAAACTTCTTGATATTTCTACCGATTACAATAATCAATCAGCTCCAGTTCTGCAATTACTGTGCTACATTACGCTTTGTACTTCGATTAATTCTAAAGTGTCTAGTTAGAATTATTACAAGAAAATGTCGTCTGATGATGATGACTTAAAAAATGCCATTCTGAAATTGTATCAAGTTATTTCAATAGAAAAATTTCAAGAGCTCAGAAAATCTTCCACTACTATATATCATGCTAGGGATGATAGAACTAATGCTTTGGTTTGTTATAATCACTTAGAGTACACACTGAAAATATATTGTCGAGCTGAAGAATTATGTACACGTTTTTTACGACAACTTATTACTCTCGATGTGTTTTTAAAAGAAATGCTTTCAGAAGGTTTTTTTCATATGTTATTCTCTATTAGAAATGTCTTACCTAACGAATATATTGTAAAATATAATATTAATAATTACGACTGTATTGATTAAATTTTATGCTAATTATAAGGTTTCTATTAGAAATGTCATAGGTACCTAACGAATATATTGTATTTACTTTCAGTTAAAGCTTCGTTTGTTGAATATTATACTTCATTTTAAATGTTTATATTTCGATAATAAATTATGATAAATCACCGCCTCTGATTTATTTATTCAACGTTTTTTTATTTGTGAAGCATGTATCCCTCGCTAAACACAATGTCGCCAACCTTGTACCGTTGCGATGCTGCCAACTTAATGTGATATCAATCTTATTGCTTCGTTCTCTTTGTTTATTGCTTCGTTCTTAGGACATTTTTTTGTTGAATTATATTTTCATCGATGTATATTTTTATTTTACTAAAGACTAAAGTTCTAAAAAATGTTTATATTCCAATAATAATAATAAATAAAATGAACCGCGCCACCTCTGATTACAAGATATTTTTTCAACTTTTTTTTTTTTAACATAATATTATAATATTTGTGATCTCTCTCGCAGCGATCTTACTAAATTTCTAAAATGTTTATATTCCGATAATAATAAATAAAAACTGAACCGCGGCGCCACCTCTCATATTTATTCAACTTTTTTTAAAACAACATAATATTATTTGTGATGGGCTGGAAATCTGCACAATAAATCTTATTCATTGTTTGTTTTTTTTATTTACTTCTCGGGATTGTTTAGTCTGGTTGCGCAACACGTTCAAACACGCCCCCGGCCATCGTCCTCTTCACAGATAACTTCCCCCACCAGGTCCATCCGGAGCGCGCGCGACCTTGAAACTGTCACCGTATCGGCCTACAATACCTACTATGACTGCTTGACGTTTTAAGTAATGTCACTTCAAAAATATCTTTTCAAGATTATTTGTTGTTAAAAAGTGCAACTGTTGGACAAAACGTCGTATATCACACGTGAGCGAAATGCAATTGTACACTCCTGAGAATTGTCTCACTCATGTATAATTTTGCATTTCTATCACTTATAATAATATAATCTACTATTTCAAAGTAAATTTTCATTTTATTATTACTAATCATGCAATAATTACTAAATATTACCGGCAGAAAGTTGGACACATATCAAATCAAAATCAAATAGAAATCTTTGTTCATAAGAGTTTATCATTGAGATTATCAAGAGTTACATTGCGAACAGTTAAATAACAATCTAGTAATCTTAGCGAATGTTATTAACAATATAAAACGCAGAATTCACTTGTGTTTACAAGAGAACGGAGGACATTTTACGCACCTTCTATGAACCAGTTTTTCGTTGCTCTTGGCCCGTGCTTTCATTTTGTGGGAAATCTGAACTTCAAATCCAAATTTATAAAAAAAAACATGTAATACATAAGAATAGTTAGATTTTGTGCAGGAACGCAATATAAATAATTCAAATGGCATTTGACATAATAAACTAATCAAAGACACACGATTTTATTTCCGTAGGTCACTTGATTAGAAAAGATATTGATCACTCGTTATAATACAACATCAGTATCAACATCATAGTAGAGCTATAAACGTTTTATCACAAATGAACAAAAAATTACGTCACAGTGAATGCCGTATCTAAGAAATTTTTTACACTATAAAATGTATGCATTTGTAAATGACTTCTTAAAACAAATTTACATTTTTCATTAGATAGAGTCATGTATTCGCTAGGAATGTGGTTAAAAATGCGTAAAAGTTGTGTCTCTGCATTCTTCTGAATAGTTGTGAACGTTGTTTTGGGCAGCCGTAGCACTAGAGCACATGCGGGTATTATACAAGTGATCGGTCTCGTAGTCGTAATGTTCGAAAAGTTCGTTATAGTTGTTTTTTACAAAGCAAGCGCACTGCAGGATATAAATACAAGGAACGGTAAGTACTTTGTAATTTTTGAAGTAGTCCACACATGATTGTCTCTTTTTCAAATGAAAAATGTTACGGACACACAAGTTTTCTGAAGATTCAAGACCCTCAAAGCGAATTTCCCCAGAATATGATACCGTATTGGATACGTGAATAGACGTAAGCATAGTAGGAAGTAATTGCAGCGTCCCGATTTACAGAATGTGTAAAGGTATGGTCTACCTGCAGCGATTAGGCGGAGCGACTAAACGTTGCAACAAAATCGACGACAAAACGCATCGATTAGTCGCTTAGCATGGTCTATCCGTCGACGGCTAATCAAGATAGACTGGTAATGCCACTCCAAACTAGGACGGTTTGTTTGAAAGCAACATCAACAGATTTTGCGGCGGATAGGAAAGGTGGGGTACTGTTTACTCATCCCTAATGCACATAGGCGGCGTTCATTAAGTGGAGGTAAAAATCGAATATTACAAAAAATATACTTGTTAATTGAAATAATAATAGATTATACATTACGAAATAGAATTATTAATTTAATGAATTAGTTAATTATATTGAATTAATTCGTTAAATACAAATACAGGCAATAAAACTAGTATGTACGCCTATGAGTTCTGTTGCGTTATACGACATCCGCCGAAATTTATCGACTGCAATTTGAAAGTAACCAATCACCAAGTTAGTCTTAGTAAACAGATCCCCTTTCACTCCTGTGAACTTGTTAGCTACATTTTAAAGCTCGCTTGCCCAGTCTACCTAGATTAGTCGTCGGAGGGTCTATCTATCGAGCGATTAGTCGAAGCGATTCATAAATTGCGTGACGCAGTGTTGTTATTTCTATTATAGGGACCATGCACATGCGATGACAGCGCCACCAATGGCCAAATTTTGCATAAGTGGTATGAAAACACGAGTGACAGTATGATGACAGTTCAAATGTACATCTGTCATTTCAAATGCTCAGTGTACATTTGAACTTGAATTTTGTAATTAATTTCATACCAGAAGGTCAAATACTTATTATGTACTACAACTGTAAATTGTCATAAGAGTTATAGTAACAGGAAGAATGTTAAATTTTACAATTAACCAAACAGTAGTAAGAAAATATATATGGATTGAAACATTTAAGTTTGTATGCCGTTTTGAAAGTGATTCATAGATTTCAATATCGATTTCATTTACGATGTCATTACATACAACGTACTCTATTCGAAAAATGTGTAGGAGACTCAGATGAAATGAAAGTTTGAAGAATTTTATGAAAGTCGGAAAGCAAGTCAACAAATGTAGGTTGATGATTAACGGATTGTTAGTCTTCGTAATGTGAATACATTTACGGTCAGGATACAGATAGTATGCATTTCATGTGTTACAGTTCATTTTTCCTTTCTGTTTCGAATACACCCTGTATATGCGTTGTCACTACTCAGTTTTCATTACTGTTCCGAACACGCCCTGTATAGGCGAAATTAGTCGTGCTGGATGGTTGCTTGGAAACCACGTAACTGTACACATTGAGCTGATTTTTTCGCTTATAGGCTTTTATTGCGGACTTCTAATCAGAACTACTTTTATTGCGGACTTCTAATCAGAACTACTTTTATTGCGGACTTCTAATCAGAGCTACTTTTATTGCGGACTTCTAACTAGAGCTACTTCTATTGGGGACTTTTGTTGCTGACTTCTAACAAGAGTTACTTCTATCGTGAGCTTTTGCAAGAGTTAGATTTATGGGATGACGTTCTTTCGAATCGTGCAGGTGTACGGCGACTTTGAAAGCTCCCTTCCCGTCTCGCTACGCGGCAGTCGGCATTTATCAAAGGGGTTTGCGGCGGCATTGACACACATACGCCGACAAACAAATAGGACACCGACGGAATAGAGGTGGGAGCGTTACTTTTTTTTATATGTAGTTTTGAGCGTTAATTCGCGATTTGTTTTTGCCGATTTCTTTCGTTGATTTTGCCGCATTTCAACATGCACCTTATTGTGTACACTCCGGTGATTATAATCTGTTGAATTAGTTACGATTTAAATTTAATGTAAAATAATTACATTTGTTGGTGTTGTCGGTTTAGTATTTATTTATTTATTTTTTTTTGTTGTTTATGTGTAAATAAACTAACGTGTTCTGGATGTAACGGGTTTTCTTAATTTTCATTACCCCTTTTAAAAAAAATTAAGTGGCGCCTATTTTTGGTTTTCGCCTCGCGTTTCGGAATTGAACCCCCCGTCCCATTGCAGCTGGCTGGCCACATCGGAGAAGTACAACCCGATGTGAAACTACTGCCTATCTTCGCAGGTAGGTAGCACATGTGAAGAAGTCAATTTAAACAATAGCCCTAACCGATCATCAGACCGACTTCATGTCAAATGCATGTGGAACATGTTTTATACTATTTAACTAGAATACTTTGTGTTAATTGTATTAAAAGACTGATTATATTAGTGATGTTTCTTAAATTGAGGTTTGTACTCAGATTTTTGTTTAATTTATAGCACTTTTACGTTAATTCTATGAGTCACTCTCGTTACCCATTTTATTTATACAAATGGGTGTAAAAGAGCAAAAAAGAGCGAAGAACACGTTCCAGTTAGGCAAATTTCCATAAATTTGTGTACGGAGATTTAAAATCCACCGTGTTTGAAACGAAAAATTTAGAAATAACGGAAAATGCACATGTCCAACAATAATCAACTGCCGATCTTCTGATGTGGTTTCTGAAATACTGTGCTCATAAACAATAGAATTCAATTTGTAATATATTTTCACATCTATTAGTGACACCATGAAGGATTTGTATAAATTTTGCATATTTAGAAATTGTACAGATTATCAAACAATAAAACTTGTTGCAAGATTTGAGTAAATTTAGAAAAAGCCCTAAATATTTTTAATACAATTACAAGAAATAACAACAAATCTACGCACAACCAAAAATTTTATTGACCATCAATGCCATGCAAAATTTCTTCCGCAAATACCAAAATTTTCGCTTGGCTATTGAAGTTATGCGTAGGGTGACTGCGCCTGATGGCCGGCCACTACCAGCTGGTCGTCCACTTACATAAACAAGATTTTAAAATATATTTCAACATCCATTGTAATTGCAAAATTAAAAATTACAGAGTGACGTTTATAACGTCGCTTCAACATGTCACAGGTGTATTAACCTAAAAACAATGTTTTCATACCACTAATGCATAAATCATCGCCAGGCGGCGCTGAACGCAGGCATGTGCATGGTGCCTATAAAGTAATATAATAAATAATGGAAAAAGTCGTGTTAGCTGCAGCAGCGTTAATAGTAGAAGAAGTTTTTTGTATCATATAGTGCTGAATGTACAGAAACTTAGTTTAGTAGTTTTTCATCTTCTTTTCCAGAATGCACAATAATACACGAAAGAAAATTTCGTAAATATATAAAACTTCGTACCGTATAAACTGCGATTGATAAAACGCACGCGTCTAAATTGCCTTCAAAGCAATCCGACTATTAAACGCAGCGTTTTTCTGCGACTTGTTGCTGAAGATAGACCAATCACGTATGCAATGCATATGAGCAACTAATCCGATTAATCGTCGCGTTTATTCGCATCGAATAGTCGCTGAAGATAGACCGCAGAGCTGTGCCAAGTACTACTTATAAATACAACAAGCACAAGTACAATAGTGCTTAATTGTACTTAAATACAAGCACAAATCCAAAAGTATTTGTATTTGGACTCGTGCTTATAAATACTTATTAGTGGGGGAACGACTCGCTGCCGGCCAGACTATGAAGCATCAATATTTTGTCGCGCAGATAGGCCGCGTCTCTCTAGATATGTACATATACGTATCGCATCATCAAGGAATATGCGGAAAATAAAAATAACTCAGCGATAGATATATTATGTGCATTTGTTGATTCTAAAACTAATTGCAAGTACCTAACTATGGAAAAACAATCTCATTATATTCTAAAACTAATTGCAAGTACCTCACTTTGGACAATCTCATTTTTATTTATCTTGCGTTATTTTGTAAATGTTAACATTAACATTTTAATACTTGTACGACTGTACGTATAACCATAAGTATACAGCTGTGAAGTGTACTTGCGGTAATAAGCACAATTTTAAATACAAGTACAAGTACTAAGCACAATTGTAATTAATTGTGCTTAAGCACAAGTACGAGTCCAAAAGTGCTTGTGCTTGTAATTGACTTGTATTTGTAACAGTAAGTACTCGCACAACTCTGATAGACCGTACCTTAAAGGTAGACTTCCGAAGTCAGCGACAGCGACAGAGATAGGCTGCAGAGACACGTGTCGCGATGCGAAAGCGACACCACTGATTTATATTGTTTTATATGGGAGCTCGTACACATGCCGCAACAAACGTCGCGCTGCAGGTAATGCATGTACGTACTTGTCGTAAGTGCGACACGAAACAGTAGTGTCGCGTGTCTCCCTGCATCAACAATGGTTCAACTTAAAGTAGACGAAAAATTAATTAATATCATTTCTCTTAACCCCTCACTATATAACGTTCAGTTGCAAACATATAAGAATGGCAAAAACAAAACACTGATAATTACTTTTTTAATATCACATTTATTTGTCACACAGTGACTGCAGTTTCAACATTACAATGTCATTTTCAAACTGATAATTTAAACCTAAACCTAGTCTATATATACAGGGTGAGTTTTTAAGCGCCCTTTCTTCCATAGCTCATTTATAGAACGAGATCATTTATAGAACGAGACTTAATTTAAGGCTTTTTCTGCGGAATGTAAAATTTGTGTATTGTCTGAAGTGAAAGAATGTTTTTCTGCGATTAAAAATGGTTGGCAAAATTTGAGTCGGTTTTTTGTAGATTAAAAGACCGAATGTGTTCTTGAATGCGTGTGGCAAAATTTGTCCCAGTCTGACCTACACCGATAAAAGTGGTAGTAAATTTACACTATTTTTACATTAAAATTCAATATTATTTTACGTGTATTTTTAATACTACATAGAAATCTATGTATTATTAGTATTATTACTTAATAGTAGTAAAATAACATGAAATTTTGATGTAAAAATAATGTAATTTTACCACCACTTTGATCAGTGTATGAGGACACCTTTACAATCATTACATTTAAGGTTATATACGCCAGATTTTTTAAGTTTGTCTATTTTATCTTTAGTGTTAAAAACCAAATTTGAGATTTTATTATAGGGTTTATATGCAAGTAGTATATTTTGATTTTTGCTAATTATTCTGTCTATTTTTTCTGATACTTTACCAAAATATGTAAGTGAAATGTACTGTTTGTTGTTACTCGAATTTACCTTGGGATATATTGTATTTAGTGTTTGTTTTTCTAGTTTGTTTTTTAGAATTTTGTCAATAATGTTGCTGTTGTATCCATTATTAATAGCTGTTTGTTTTATGGTTGTTATTTCTTTTTTAAGATTATCTTGTGAAAGTGGAAGATGAATGGCTCTGTGGATCATAGAATTAAATGCTGAAAATTTTTGTTTGTGTGGGTGCGAAGAATCTGCAGGAATTACTGAATCTGTGTGTGTGGGTTTTTGGTTATAGTTACGTCCAAAAAGTTTAAATTATTATCCTCCTCTGTTTCGACTGTGAATTTAATATTAGTGTACTGAGTTAATATAATTTAAAAAAGTTTATAACTGCCTGGTTGTACCACTAAAACATGCTATTATATACCAGAAATATATGTGCTTTTTACTTAAATCCTGGGTGTACTGAGTTAATATAATTTAAAAAAGTTTGTAACTGCCTGGTTGTACCACTAAAACATGCTATTATATCGTCCACATATCGATACCAGAAATGTATGTGTCGAAACAGGAGGATAATAATTTAAACTTTTTGGACGTAACTATAACCAAAAACAGCAATAATTTAGCATTTTATATTTTCCGTAAATTTACTACCACTTTTATCAGTGTAGGTCAGACTGGGACAAATTTTGCCACACGCATTCAAGAACACATTCGGTCTTTTAATCTACAAAAAACCGACTCAAATTTTGCCAACCATTTTTAATCGCAGAAAAACATTCTTTCACTTCAGACAATACACAAATTTTACATTACGCAGAAAAAGCCTTAAATTAAGTCTACTGGAGTCACTAGAAATTCGTAAAGCGGCAAGTAATTCCGAAAAAATTTTTTTTAACGACCAAACTGACCTACTGTATTCTATCTTCTTCGAAGCTTGTAATTAAAAAATCCCTTCAGATGTTACACAGTTATTGTCAATAGTTTAGAAGTTAGTTTTCTCGGTGTATATATATAGACTAGGCTTCGGTTTAAATTATCAGTTTGAAAATGGCATTGTAATGTTGAAACTGCAGTCACTGTGTGACAAATAAATGTGAGATTAACAAAGTAATTATCAGTGTTTTTGTTTTTGTTATAATGGAATAACACAAAGTAACGGCGGAACGTGTTAATTATATAAGAATGGTTTAATTAAGGATAAACATAGGTTTTATTGGGTTTCTTTTCTTAGAATATGTATAGATATAAAAACAAATCATCATTCTCCTCTTCTATAAACAACTGAAGAAGATTTGTATCCGACATTTTTTTTTTTCAAAATGAACCGTGATTTGTGAAATATTCAACTGCGGTGCGTCGATTGTAGGGAGACAGTCGCTGATTACAACAATTAACGTGTCATTGATGCTCAACGACACCTGTCTTTGCCGCACGTCTCTATCGCTTGTCGCCGACTTCGGAAGCCTACCTTAATTGTGCGCAATGCGTAGGTAAGTGAAGGAGTTTATCTTATTTGCGAGGAAATCGACGTGTGGTTTCCAGTTTAAAAGTGAATATGGGAAACTTTATTATTGATTTTTCAGAAAAATTTATTCTTTATGAAAATTCCTGGAGCTTCCCAAACTCAAAATGCAGATATCAAAACTCGAATACCACTGGTCATATACCGAGAAAATAAAAATATTTGAAATGGACCTCTATTTTCCAAGATACGAGGAAATATTATTTAAAAAAGTTATTCAGAATTGTTATAAGATCTCAAATATGAAATTATAGCTGACCATGATGAAAAAAAGAATTTTTCCACATATTTTCCAGGTTTTCTCGTATCAAGTGTGTATCGTAAAACGTTAAATGTGTAGATCTGGATGTTTCTTCGTGATATAAATACATTCTGGGATTTACTTTTCGCTCATTTACTATACAAAAATTATAAATATATATTTTTATATCGTCGTTAGACACTCCATAAAATTATCTTTCAATTAGCTACACACTTCTCTATACCAATTACTGACGGTTGAGGAGATGTTTAATATTATTTCATAATTTCTGTATTTTAACATATTAATTTAAATCAGGAGTCAGTATTTATTTAGTATCTACTCAAACATTTTACTCGTTTTGAGTTAAATGTCAGTTTGCTAAGTTTTCAAGTCCTAGTTGTATAAAATATTGTTAAATACATGATTACTTAATTCCACTGTTAAGGCTTGTGATAGGTTAAACACTAACGAAAGAAATAATTTTGATTGGAATTTTTAAGTATTGTTAAGTTTCCTCAAGTGATATTGCTTAATCACACATTTAACTTGATCGTGTGGTTAACTACGTTCATACAATTAGCCCTAAGACTTCTTGTACTTAAGTTTAAGAGGCCTTTTACAAAGCGCTAATTTTAAAAAAAAGTTTTTCTGAGACCATTATAAATTATAAGCTCAAATTTTCAGTATGTATTTATGAGGTAATTATCTAGGTCTCACGTTGACATTTCTCAAAAAAAATTATTTTTTTTTGGAAAGATAAAATCGATATCTCCAAAACTATAGGGAATTTTGAGAAAAACGAAAACGTGAGACCTAGATATAATGTTCTACAGCATATTTTTAAAAAAATTAGTTCTGTGAATTTAATAATAGCTGAGAAAAACAGCTTCAAAATTTTCGGGAAATAGCTTCGTTGTAATACAGCGCTTGTAACGGAGACCTGTCTAAACTACAAATTTCGTATTCGGGGCACATTAGCTACGAAATTTGTAGTTTAGACAGCTTAGATTTTTAATATGCTGTAGAACATCGTATCTAGGTCTCACGTTTTCGTTTTTCTCAAAATTTTGTAGTTTTTGAAATATCGATTTGATTTTTCAAAAAAAATTTTTTTTTTTAAATGTCAACGTGAGACCTAGATAATTGTCTCATGAATGCGTACTGAAAATTTGAGCTTATAATTTACAATTGTTACTCAGAAAACTTTTTTTTTTAATTAGCGCTTTGTAAAAGGCCTCTTAACTTTTATTTTATGTCGAATAATAAAGTGCGCTCTAAATATTATTGACGAAATATTTATTAATCATATTTGAATATCACAACGAACTAACAAAATAAGTGTTCAAAATGTATGCATTTCATATAATAGAGCTTAATAAACTTAAAAAATTCACATTTTAGTCAAAACAAGTAAAATGTTTGAGTAAATACTCACTACTGATTTTAATTAACACGTTAAAATGCAGAAATTATGAAATAATATTAAATATCTCTTCGATCGTCGGTAATTGATATAGGAAAGCTATAGCTAGCTATAGCTATAGCTTTTAATATAGATAGTATAGCTAATTGAAAGATAACTTTATGAAGCATCTAACGACGATACCATTCCATTTGAAAAACAAAAGTTATTGCCCTTCAATTGTTGTCGAAATGGAAATAGTTTTTACTGAATCATTGTTTGAAAAAAAGTATTTTTCTGTGTTTGAATATCTTCGAGTGGAGCGATGCGTTTTAGACACCCTGTAGCTTAATAGATTATGCTTATGAAATTTTTAAGAACCTTAAAGCTTCAACTACAATATCAGCCATTACAAATAAAATTGCTTCAATCATAGCTGTGTTTGTAATTTTTTGAAAATCAGATTGCAGAATCCAATTTTTAAGAAAATTGAAAATATCTCAGAAATGATGCATTTTAGAGATAGGGAAATGTATTGCAATTTAACATATTTTTATCTGTAGAATTGAAAAACGTGATAAAAGATATAGCATTCCATTTAAAATAAGCGAGTTGATAGCGACTTCCGGTACAATCGGAAGTGATACAAAGACAATTTTATTTTATTTAAAGAGATCTCTATGGAGAACCCTTGCTCCTTAAATTTCAAAAATCTATGTGAACTGCAACCTTGAGAATTTTTAACGAACGGTTTATGTGGATAACCCTGTATATTCGAAAATAATTTTAAATTATGCGGAGCTTGAAAGGATGATATATTTTTCCATATTTTCTGTAGGAACGGCGTAATGAAGAAACCCGGTTAAATGCCACAGGCTATATAAGGGGCCTGGACAATTAAATGGGAAATTAAAAATTCGAATTCTAGTGACGCCATCTGACGATTACCCCATAGAAGTTTTAGTTACTTTCCGATAACGAGTGGCCGACAGACGGCAGTATTAAAATTTAATCAAATATGACTTACCCCCCCCCCCCTTTCTGTAACTCATAACGACATCGTTAAGTGACATATTTTGACCCGAGGGGTCAACGACTGATGAAAAAACGTACAGTGATTGCCAAAATTGGCAGTACTTTAAGTTAAATTGCCAATATTGTCAGTAATGCAGAAATATTGTCAGTAATGCCGAAGTATTGTCAGTAATGCAGAAGTATTGTCAATACTGCCAGTGATATTGGTTATACTGCTAATATTGCCTACAAAGAGTATCAGTATTGCGGTACTGCTAGGATTGCCAGTGTCGAAAACGCAAATAAAATGCAAAGGTCATTTACATTTTTCCATTTCAAGAGTTTATAGTTATAGTAAAAACACCACTTTTCCGAAAAATCTGAAAATGAATTAATATCGTATTCTCCTAGATTAGTGCAGAAATAATCAACTTATGCATTTTAGGTTATAATTCTGAGGATCTATTGCTATCTCTAATTTTTCTGTTGTTTTAAAGCTCCTTCCTCTTCATTCTGTACTAATTCATTCATTTTGGACAATATTCTTATTTAGTTCTTGGCAAGAATTGTTAAGTGTTCGCCAACCATTTTCTTTTTCTGTACTTCATCGGTAATGTCATCGCATTCAATATCTGAATTTGTGATTCATATTTTTCCGTTAGGTTATTTCATTTACATTTTTTATGAGTTTGTTTCCGCTGCTATCGCCTTATATTGACAGTTTTTTTTAATGTAAAAAATGACCTATGAGAATGGCAGTGTTGCAAGCTTGTCAGACGCGATATAATTAATTAATACTGTTGTAGTTATTATTAATAACTTAAGTATTAAGTATTTAAATATATTTAAATATTAAGTATTTGAATTAGTCGTGATTAATTAGTTATTTTTGAAAACGGGCGCTGCGTCACATATAAATGCACATAACTTTTTATCCAAGTGTTGCACACCCAAATTTCTTGTAAAATATGAAAGAGTCTCAACGACTAACCAGAAGCAGCAGCAACACCACCAGCAGCAGCAGCCCTGAAGTTCTTCTGCAATGAAGAACGAAACGTCGGCAGTAGAAGAAGTCAACGTGATGCGGTTCCAACCGGAAGCCAATTCAAACATGGACAACGGCCGCGGAAGCCTTCAAGTTAAATTAACCTATTAAGTAGTGAAGAAAAAAATTAAAACAAAACAATTTAGTGTACGATTTTAAAAACAAAACAAATTTCAGTATTCAAAGCTGTCGAATGGGATTTTTTGCAGAAAAAAAAAACTATAAACAATTATATACGTATATTTACTGAACCACCAAACTTGTAATAATTATTTTTTCAATGTTTGCAGTCTAGGTGCAGATAGTTTCACTTTTCCAGGGATATTTCTGGCCAGTTGTTCATCTTTCACAGCTTTAAGCAGATCTTTTTCTCGATGTGTAATCGTCCGATCCATTATGAACATATTAACAGCCGTTTTCGCAGCTTTTCCACGTCGACTGGTACCAGGTGTCAATTTTACTTTAAATCTGAAAATGATAGTTTTAAGTTGTGCTTATTCACATGTAAAATACGCTTATATACTTATAACTAGCTAATGTATTATAAGGAGCAATGACTGGTACAGCAAACAAAAGCTCGTCTTCGGGAACCGGTACTCCGGTTAAAGTATCAATCATATTAACGTCGGCTTGCACTCCTGGTTCATCATCATCAGCGCCACCACCATCATCTTGATTTTCAGCTTTAGTAGGTTGCACTTTAAATGGTATAATATTAACATTTCTGATTTTTGTATTACTTTTGTTTTCCATTTCTTTTCCTTTTTTGTTCTTTTTTGGATCTTTGCCCGTCCCTGCAGACTAAAAAAAAAGTCGGGGGAATCCTAGGAAATACAAAAATTACCTGTAAGATATTCATCCTCATTTGTCGTTCTTCTTCATCTTGATCTTTGTATTTTTCTTTAATTTTTTTGAGTTTACTTTTCTGACCACGCTTTATTTGCGGCTGCTTGTTTTCTTCTTTTCGGGTCACTAAGTCAAGCTTTTGTTGTTTAATACTATTTTCACTATTACCTCTGCTTCTTGTTTTTTTTAAGTTAGTCGTGTTTTCTACTTGATCATTCATTACTGCTGGCTCAGTTAAAATATTGACTTTTGTGCCCTCAAAACACTGAATCTTGATATGAGTATCAGGAAACTTTGTGGTTTCTTCTTCATCAGAATTATCATTAGTTTTCGTTTCTTCAAGTTCAAGATTCTCTGGACTTTCTTCTTGTCTCTCGTCTTCGTCGCTTTCGTCAAGAATTTCTACTTCAACTTCATCTTTGCTTTGCTCGCTTTCAGTTATACTTAATGTATCATCATTTGTTATAACTTTACGCTCACCAATGTGTCTTTCAACGCTCCCAACTTCCAGTCGAAATAAGAAGCTCAAACCAAGAACAAGATGGGAAGGTGGTAAGAAATTTTTCTTGCCCCTTATCATGAAACTGCCGGTTGTTAAGTATTCACCAGTTGGAGCAGTTTTACTAACTTGATCTCCTAGGACCCAATACGCATTTGTTACCACTTTTGCTTCCCATGCAACACTGAAAATTATTCAATATAATTATTCAGACAAAGCACACTACTATTAGCTCTTACCTGTAACATATTGCCATAGTTCCAGCTTCGTTTAAAGTTTTTGGAGGTACAGGTAATTCACTAGGATTCTTTATAACAACACTACTGGCACCATGAATATCGGCATGCACATAAATATCATTGGACCTCATGTATCTAAAATATTAAAATGTAGCCCATTTTATTAAAAAGACGTTATACTAAAGTACACCTCTTAACAATGAGCTCGTTCTGTTGTTGGTCTCTGCCAGCGATAACGAGATAGTTTTCCGAACTAATAAACCAGAAAAACTTTTCGAACCAGTACACTTTCCTTGCTTTGTGAATATTTGTTATGGTTTGCACCTATCGGAAAGAACTGAAACTTAACCAAAGCACAATAAAAACAAATAACAAAATTAAACCTCTTTCAATGTTTGCTTGGTCTTTTTCTCCGCAGATTTAAAGGCTTTGCTTTGAGACTCTATTGTTTTTTGATGTTTTTTAGCAGCGCTTCGTTTTTGATCGTAATATCTAAAACAAATTTGAATGTTTATAATTCTTTTTAATAAGTAACTTTACCTCCTGGCATTTGCAAATGCTGATAGATCAAGATCTATATCTATACTCATCGGTGGTAATTCAATGTTTTCATCCTCATAAGGATCTGATAAGTATAAGGTAATGTGATTAGTTTCCAGTTTTAACTGCTTGATATGTTTTGCTACTGGATCTCCTTTAGACGAGGCATCTTTCACGAATGCTTGTATATCATTCCAAGATACCTGGATGTAAAAAATGATTTCACGAAGGTCTAATTAATTTACGAAATAAATACCTGATTGGCTAGTGCAGTTTGCACAGCCAAAATAGCACTATCAACTGTCTGCTGATTCCTACTTATAAGTTCTGCCTTTTGCTTATCAGTTTCTTGAGTTTTCTCCAAATCTTCCAGTCTCTTCGTGTGATCTCGTTTGACATTTTCCAATTTTTTTAAGGCCTCACGTTCTTGTTGCAGTGCACGTAGTTCAATTTTCTGGCCTTCCAGCGTGGAAAAATATTCATCTATTGCTTGGTTGAAACTATCGAATCGTTTAAATGGCATATTTTCGTGCTGCGCGTACAACATCGGGTGAAATTCAATATTTGAATAAAAATATTCTGTTTCGGTTACTTGAACAGTACGCGGGCGCTCTTCTTTCTTTTGTATAATGAATCCCTTAAGAAACACACCATTAATATATAACATGTAGAGTAAAAAAAAAATATTATGTCATACTTGCGTGGATGATTTTTTACCCTGATTCATTATTTCTTCGGCTTGTAATATGGCCTTAAATAGTTTGTCTACAGCTTCGTTGCTTTTGAAATCTTTACCTATTTTTGCAGATTTTTTTATATCGTTTTTTATAAACACGTGATCTAATAAAGCAGGACCATATTCTAGAAGAATTTATATGTTAAAAAAATTATAAAATATCACAGAGTAAAAATAGAGTACATATGACAATTTCGTAATAACTTTCAATATAAACTTAAATAAATATCATAAAATATACAACGTTTCGCTATCGGTTGACAGCTTCTTCAGGAGTAAAAAATAAATAAGATGGTTAAGAGAAGGGTTACACAGTAAAAAATATTTAGTTAATCTGACAAGAAAATATAGTTCCGACAGGTCCACTACAATTTTTAGTAAAGTTTACAACAGTCTATAGAGTTCTCTTAATAAATTAAAACGTTGCAAATATTACTACAAAAATATGTTTGAATTAGATTAAAATTGTATTTCTATTACTTTTACAAGAAGTTAAAACACCGTCTTGACATATATCATAACATCAGTGGGGTACAAAAATAATTTTAAATTTTTAATGCGAATTCAAAAAGGCATATTTCTTATGTCTTACATCTGCACAAAAAATTTGTATAATCATATAAGATTTTTTTTTACATAAACGCAGTGTAAAAATTAAAAAAGAAAAAGAAATTGTAACTAAATGTCAAGAAATTGTATCTAAATGTAACCAAACAGATAAGAAATTGTACTGAATACGGATTATCACAAGGGTTCCACAAACCGGTAGCGACCGCAGTGGTGTTCAAACGTGGCAACAGTATGTTTTTAACAGCTTCCACATCGACGCGGTTTGGCGCTCGCAAACGGCCTGTGCAGCGTTCTAATGTGCGGTCGCGGCTAAACGCAGATTGCTCAGTTTGGCCGTTGATCGCATGGTAAAAATGACGTCAATTAGCAAATTATTGAAGAAGTCTTTTAATTTGGTTGTTTAACAAAAAAATAACATTGTTTGTTTTTGAAAAAATGACTATTATGTTGATAATACAAATTGAAATATCTACCTTTCCTGTACATCTTCTTCCAACAAAGCTGCTAAAAGTAATCCTTCTTCTATAACATATTTTCAACATCCATGTTAGCAAAATAGTTAATAATGAACGGGTATGGTTTGCGCTGAGGCCGCTACCGTGACCGCTACAGTTTGTGGACCTTCTTTCGCGTTCGCATCCGCGGCCGGGGCCGCTATCGTGGCCGCCACCGCGACCGCTTCGGTTTGTGGAACCCTTTGGCTTCCATATCAATTCAAAATATGCAGCGTGGAAACTAAATAGCGGATAAAATCCATAGCTCCGTTAATGATTACGACAGAACAAAATTCTAAGAGGGGTATAGCGATTCAAATTACAGCGCAAAAAAAATTATCCAGTCGATCACTGGGAGCCATTACTCTGTTCTCAACACACTCTACACATACACGGTGGTAAAACATCCGACCTTTAAATCACCCACAAAAGGTCCTTCGGCAGTCAGCCGGCCTTGGAAAATCGAGAAATAAAAACAACAAAAAAACAAAGTGAACGTTTGAAGGACACGATTCGTTCGGACCGCTGCTACACGTTGCTTCACCACTGTCAATCCCCAGCAACAAAAGAAGAACGTTAAATAGGCGAGAGCGCAAAAAAGGATTAACGTATTGGCTCAGGAGTTACTAGCAACACAGTATGATGCCGAGCTTCCACGGGGGGTCAGTCCGCAGGAGACACCACCCATGTCGTCTTATTGCCTGAGTCAAGAAGAGTGCCAAGGTTAGGCGAAAACAGGAGAAACGAA